>JABASI010001721.1:0-23201 GCA_019776505.1 Tomocerus nigrus
CATGCTGATGGCTGGAAATAGGAAAAGGATAGAAGAGACTCTGCTAAGCAGACAGCTTCCATTTGAATGAAATTGATGTATGAGTCATCAAAACCATTACGTAGCTGTAGCACCAGATATTATATTATACAATATTCTTTTGTATAGTCGAATCTAATAATTTAAAAATAGTATCTACGCTCTAGTTTTTTGGTAAACCTATTTTCAATGGAAGGACTAACCAGATTGTTCACACACAACATGGAAAATATGAACAATGTTATTGTTATTCACCATCTGACGGGAAAAGTTTAGGAAGAAACCCAAAGGAAACTACGTTTTCGGCTATGAAAACTACGAAGTTGCAACGTTGCAAGGTGCCTCAATATTAATATTCTGTATATGTTTCTTATCTGTGCTATTTTCTGATCTTAACATCAGATTGTAGAGTATACACGGTTTTATTTAGTACTAAGTATGCATTATGCAATAGCATTAGCAGCATGCAACTCTGAAAGCATAGAACTATTGACGCGGGGAAAATGACTGATAACTGACAAATATGTGCTGCCTTCCCTATTTCTGTAGGAAAATATTGACGGAATATGTGGACGGAAATAATGAGTGTATGATATGATGCGGAGTGAGATGGAAAGAAGTAAAACAGACGAGATGTAGTAAATGGGGCAGAGAGGAAAGATAAAAAGAGACCTGGGAGTCTTTGTCCTGTATCTTCTTTTTGCATGTGGCTTCAATTTGTCGAAGCTTCCATTCGAAGTCATCCATTAGCCCACTGTTAGCAGACTGCACCTCCCGGAAGTCATGATCAAACTTATTTTGAATGCGAATTTTTTCTTGAAGAGCCTCGTCCAGAGCTTCTTGCAAACCTTTGATTTCTTCCTCGCGCTCGCTCTCCAAAGAACTTCTCTCCTGAGCTAATTTGTCTCTTTCAGTCTGAAGATCTTTCATTTTCGTCTCAAGCTCCTTCACTTGAGCTTGCATATCTGTCGTACTTTTCTCGCTCTTCGACGACCCTTCCAAGCATTTCAGTTGCTCTGAACCAAATACACAAACACGACAAGTATTTAATCCTTACGTAAGCAAGCAATCGTCTTACAAATAGTCTCACCATTCGCTACTATACTGACACCAGTGACACCACCTCATATAATTATACAGGGACACTTACCTCAGGGCTTTATTGGTAACATTAGAAACCGTGCCGTTACATTGTTAATTTTGTTAAATTTATCATTGGCATAGAAAACCATTCACATAAATTAGCAGTAAGTCCTTAGGCTAAATATAAAAGGTAAATACATACAGATAGATATACTGAATATTATAGGCATTTAATTTCATATCGAGTCTGTTATAATTCAGCTCCTGGAAGGAAACATGTTGCTTTGGCAGCGGTCGAAATTCTTAATGTTGATGTGTCAACTTGTTTATATGAAAGAAAACTATTAAAGATTATGTGTACAAGCATTAGGTTATCAACATCGCAATTAACTTGTCACACATTCCCATTGAACAAGGTACTATTTTTTGGATACAAAAATGTTTACTACAAACTACAAGTACGTGCGGCCACGACCCCATGAGATACACACAAATATTCCTTCGCAGTAGTGAATAATTCATTCATGAGTCCACAATCCACAACACAGTTATGGCTATGCTATGAGTACATAAAGCTTGGCGTAAGTCTGCATTAAGTCTTTAGTAATGAATTATGTCGGATTTGATGAAGCTTTTGAGTTAGAATGGCATCTATTTCTTTTGGAATGCCATAAACAAAAAGTGGTGATTATATTACATAAATGGTAACTCAAAGAGACTAAAAATCAGCAGTAACGGGGCTAAAATGAATGCTACGGATAAAATGAAGAATTTATTACGAGTTGTCTCATCTCATGTCTCAATTCCCAATTCAATTGACATTTTGTTGGCTATAATGAGTCTTAATTTACCCCGTTGCAAGGTTAATGTAGAACACATCAATATAAGATGAGGACCGTTACAAACTAGTCCGTGAGACAAAATGTTACATTTAATCATTGTGAGCACTAAATCTTTCGACTTTGGAGTCCTAGAGTGTAGAGACGCGCGACTCTAATGCATTTTATGGAAATGGTGGAGAGAAATATTAAAAATAAACGCGTGTCCCTGTCTACGTGCAAACGCTCAAGTTCAAGCGTTGGCAGTATGCCCTCCAACTTCTATCTATAGGATTCATTAAATTTAACTGAGTAAACTGTTCCTTCTGCACTTCACGTCAGTCTCATATTACATACGTCATCTTTATGCCCATTGAAACATTTAGCAAGTCCTCCAACAGTTATTAATATTTTCATGCAATCTTTCTAATCAGCGTTCCATCCAAGTACCTAAGTAAGTCGAGATCCTGGATTATCCCCGCTTGTGTGACATACATATATTTCATTCACTCAAGTTGGACATCAAATTGAGAAGGATACTTTATTCTTCACTACCTACTTACCAATTGCTTTTTTGCTAAGTTATGTGAAACGCGTAGTTCAGTCGTTTTAAGTAGTTCCTACTGCTAGTACATATACTCCTAGTACACTTGCTAAAAGTTAATTACCTAATCAATTATAACATCTGAAGTAAATAAAAACAAGAACTATTTATGTAAATAAACTTTAAACCTTCATGTCAAATATTATTAGTTTATTAGTAAAAGTGGCAAAATATCGAAAAGGGTTACATTATTAATTACAGTATAGTGTTATGGATGCAAGTATATTTATATGATGTTATTTACACTTTAAAAACGCAAAATTTTATAAATAAAATAATGCGTAAATACCGGCTTTCTTTATCAGCTCTTCCGCGAGTTGTGTGTTTTTCTGACGCAGATCGTCCAATTCGGTTTCAAAATTTTGAATTCTCTTGAGAGACAATTCATTTTCGTCTCGCAGTCTTTTTAGTTGGATTGTTAATCCTAATATTGAAAATAATTTTAATTATTGAAAAAATAATATGGGACTATTCTGCATGCATATAGTTCATTTAATGACAATTTTAAGCTCTATTTTTATATCAAACACAAACAACAGGATGTAACGGAATGCAAGATATTTAATTCAAGAGTTTTAATTTGGCTTACCTTCCATCTCGACAATTTTATTGTCTCTGTCCACTGCCAACATATTAATATCAGCTTGGAGTAGACTTAATTCGGTTTCTTTCGATATCAACTTTGAGCGTATTTCGTCCAACTGCACCATTGCTTTCCTTTCCGCCTCAGAAAGCATTCTCCTGGAAAAATTCATGTCAGTTTGATTAATTAATCGGGAATGATACATAAATAATGAAGTCGAATTTATTGTACATAGGGAGATAAGAGTCTGAAGTATAGAATCCATTGTAGCAGGTCCTTGAAAATGCCAACATTCTTTGGCCTGTTTTCAAATGCTCACATGAATACACATGTGCTTTTATTTTCATGAATATTTTACAGAATCATATTTATTAGTTGCATTTGTTACTTGATGTGTGTGGAATAAAAGCATTTTCTAGCATTTGTGTTACTACATAGTCCCAGATGTACAGAATGTATGCAGATAGATTACTGGCTATCGTAAATAAATTTTTGTATGAAATGAAAAGGGCCATACTGTGAATCTTGACTGTCAGAGTCCAGTCTTGCATCACAACAATCAGCCTCATCAATGAACTGGATATCGTTGTCCAGCAGACTTTTCTTTCCATTTAGTAAGGGAGTGGATAAATCATTCGAGCTGGATTTAATGAGAGGAATAGAATTTCCAATGTCGTTAAGTTTATTTGGCGGGAAACTGAATGAATTGCTATTACTGATACTGATATCTATGGATTCTTTGTCACTGTCCGTGGTGGAAGGGTAACAGGAGTCCGTGGACACGGAATTTGTGATCTGCTTGCCATGATTACTCAAAGGAGTTGATGGATTTGAATCTGTTCCATTAGACAGATCCTTTGAAGATTTCCTCCCGTTCCCTTTGGACTCCTTGTCCAAACTTTTATTTCTTTTGAATAGGAATCCAAACATTTTGAGAATGGATTCTATTGTTTTGAAAGCAATATAAAATTTGCGTCCTGAATGATTTATTCCTCGAGAGCAGATGCCTTATGACTCCATCACTCTATTTCCTTGCTTAAATTACATTCGTATTTCCACCCACTGCTTGTTCACAACAACCTCAGTCTTTATTCTCAAGTTTAAAATATCAGTTTAGTTATTGTATAATAAAAATTCTTCTCGGAAACTGATTGATCTTGGCGGAGAGTCTTTCACACTAAAAGATTCACTGATCCACAGGCATCTAAGAATTGCACTGCACAGCTTCTTACGAAACTTTTAAAAACGAAGAGAATGAGCCGGAAGTGAGAGATACAAGAAGCTCAAGTATCTGGAGACAGAAAGAAAAGAAAGAGCACCGAAGAAAGATGCACCGGCAATAACCGCCTCTGCTCTTCGGTTAAATGGACCTCTACTCTACGCGCTTACAATACGCTTCGCTACAGAACAGAAGAACGCAAGGAGAAGAGCACTTCGCACAAAATGTATCTCTTATAATGTAACTCCCGACCGGAACAGTTCAACTACAAATGCACTCAAGCGCATTTCTTTCATGTAGCTATATAGGCCTAAGTCCCTATTTCTTTTGAACAGTCTATAGATAACTAAATTTTAGGAAGAGTTGAACCATTTAAAACTTGAAATCGAAGTACATCACATATTTTTAATTGTCGGATTACTACAACCTAATCACCTCATAATATTTCGACAGATTTTATTTTTATTTTTTGTTTTTCACAATTCAATGAAAAGAAATAAATTGTTGAAATTCTACAGTCATTTTGGTGGATATCTCAGAACGTATTACTTAGATTCTTTTAATAATAAATATGAAGTCATCGAATGATAAGAAGCTTTAAAAATGCTTAAAATATGTAGAAATATATTTTAATGTAGTTTGGAATATTAGCAAAAGAAAATAATTATTTTGAATTAGATGATAAAGACAGTTGGACTTTAAAAAAAAGATGAATAAGTGAAGAGTGGCACAGCACAATTAGTCCCGTTCTCAATAGATTACACATAAAAAGGAAGCACAGTACAGAAATACGTATTACGTAAAGGAAATTCGTTTCTGTTCCTTCACATGGACAATGACGCTACAAAAATTCTAATTGACTAAAAATAAAAGAGAAATGAGAAGAGCTAGAAGATCCCGATGAGAAGCTAGGTCGAAATGTTGAATGCTAAATGAGGAAGGAGATAGAAATCTTGCAAAACTGAATGTGTGGTACAATCTAGAATAGAAAAGCATAAAGCACATCCTTAGAAAACGTAGCAGAGATGTAACCACAGAATATAGATTCAAATTATCGTGATGACTAAATGTACAGTACCTACATTACTTTACATAAATAGGAGCATTTGTGACTGACGCAAGACGCAATGCATACGGATTTTGTGGCGTGTATGTGAGTAGAGAAGAGAATCTCATAATATACGTGGGAGTTTGAAGGTTTTAAAGTCTCCTACTTGTAACATAAAATTACATTGAATGAAAAGTCATAGGATTAGGAGAGAAAAGTTGTTTCGTCCAAAGACTGCTACCAGAGAGAGTTGAAAACTAGGAAGATATTAGTGTAGTCTGTATACAGATAGCATACGTGTGATAGATTTCGGAATTAGTTTCTTGATGTTAGAAAGCATAAGTTACATCTCACTCCTAAGTCAGGCTCTGCCAAATTTAAGAACTAAAATTGTGCCGTCGTTAGTATATTATTGCGATGCGCTGCGCGCTGTTGTGGTGTAATGTTGAGTATTACCAGTGAGACTTACAGTAGCATAATAATAATGATTATGTAGCTGGTAGCTAGAGAGATGAAGATGTCTTGGTGAGAATGCTTGTGACGAGCTGATTGTTAGTTGGCTAGCTAGACAGTCCCCCTCACAAAGACAATCAGTCAGAGAGAAAATAGAGTTCAAGTCAAGTCAATAGGCAGTTATCTTTTAGGAAGCAATAAAATACATAGGCGAATAGCTATGAGTTTGTGGAACAGATAAGCCATTCTTCTGCTTGAATGGAGACACAGAAGAGGAATGACTAAGTCGTGGAATGAAGCGTATGCATCGTAAAACAAAATAGATAATAATAATAATCTGAATAGAAGAGGGAAAGGGAGGAGGAAAGTCTCGTGTGTACACTTTGATGTGGCTTGCCATTATTTTTTGTGTAACAACAACAAAGTCAAGTCTGCAGAAAAAGCTGTGCCAAAAACGAGAGTTAATTCTATAGAGGAAGTCTTCCGTTGCCTCCAGCTACTGACTACTGACTGACTCTTGTGTGGGTTCACTCAGCTTCTTCGCCATGCCAAACCCATCCAGTTGAAAATAAAAATAATGTACAACAAGACTACGACTCTATCTAGCTATATTTAGGTCTGGTTCAATTTCATTCGCGATTTTCCTAACGCTAAGCAGGCGTGTAGCCACTACCAGAATATTCAAGAGGAGAATAACACTAAATAATTTAGTGCTGAAATTTCACTATTTTCCGTCTCACATGAGATTTCCCAGCTATATTCTTTATCTCGATCTAATCAACTTCTTCCAAGCGTCTCGACTCAGAGTCTATCAACCCGTTGCGTCGCGTCGTCCCGTCGTCCCATTATTCTCTTCTTAACAACAACACCAAAAAAAACGGATACAACAACGTACTGAACCAGTGCAAATGTAAATAGCTACACGAACTGAGAGCCTACTAAAGATATTATTCCTCTTTAAACTAATAGAAATCTATTAGTCGATATTTGGCTTGTCAATTTAATCCTTTAGAGCTAGACAGAAAAATCTCCGCTGGTTTTTACCGGTTAATGTCGAAGCCTTTTCAATTGAATTCACTGATAAAGCAGGGATTCATGCTTGTTGGAGAATGTTGCTCCTAGATGAAATCGAACGGAGCTTTGCCACACCCAAAATCTAAATAACATTTCTATTTAATTGTACATTTAAATACTTACAACGGAAATACGCTTATCTAGTTTAAAAAAGAAGAATATCGAAATGCATCATGTAGTTTACTATTGAACCTGAACTAACAATATGAAGATTAGATATCATACCTTATCATAAATAGCTGTTAAATGACACCATACTTATTACATCACTTCATGTAACCATGGGGGTAAATTACAAACGACAACGCATTAAAATATCTTAGTAGTGGCCTTGCATTGACTTTGCATCATAAAAATATGGAGAATAGAAAAAGGCAGTTATAGATGCCCAATAAATGGAAAAATATAGATTGCCTAATTTAAAGATTTTTTAGATTATGATAGAGTGGGGTAAATCTACAGAAAACAGAGTCTCATTAAAGTGTGTTCAACATTTACCAATCGATAACTGACACTACAAGAAAATCAGTTCTTGAGCCAAAGTTGTTTTTGCTATGCATATCCACAAGTTGGAGATTAGTATTATTATTATAGCGTTATGTTTACAATTTTAGGCCTTGTTTTTAAGAACACTATGCAGTACCGGTAACTGTAGCCGTAACATGTTTATTTTAACTAAACCTACATGCATTTACACTTAAGTGGTGTTTTGCAATAATGTAAACTTCGCAGACTGCATTAGTGGCACAAATGTGCTTAACCAAGCTTAACCTATTTACATACCCACAGTAAAAATATAAAATTATCTACCTAATTATTGGAAATCTGTCATCAAGGAAATATATGTTCGTGTCGTGTGTCAAAAATATTTTGAATTTGTGTTGTAGGTACTAAGTATAACGATGTGGGCATAACTAACGGGAAAACTAATATTAGAAGAGCAAAAAGGTGTTTCCATAATAATCACCATTATTCATAATTAGCCAAACTCCGGCAGGGGGCCAGAAAAGTTTAAGACCTTTGACACACATATTGTGTTTCCGTTTAGAGTTTCTCTTAAAGCATTAAAAAGCAAAGGCCTTGCGGCAAATTGTTGATATTACTGCATCCTGTAGTTTTAAAGGAACTTTTCGTGAATTACGTTAGTCAAGAAACGATTAGGCTATAATACACTGCAGATTGTATTCTATTTATAGACTACCATCTTTATATTTTCTGTCATTTAGGACTTTTGTTGCTGTAAACGCTTGGGATTATTATCTCCTTTTCTTTTTTCGTCGAAATCTATTAGCTTTTCTTATGTAAATTATGTCACCACACTTTTCGAAATGATACGCTGATAAAGCACAGCAGAAACTGACCTCCAAAGTCAATTCACAGGCTACAAATGCATTTACTTTAAAGAGCTACGAATCATTGATAATAATATTAGCAGACGATAATGTTTCAATTCAGATATTTCTCTGCGGGGCAATGTAATCTGGTTATAGTATTCTGCTGTGAAGTGAAGCTCCAGATAATAATCGTTATTATTCTTCCCATGATTCCTGTTTTATATACCAAGTGAAAGACTTAAAGTACCTACATACAACAAGTATTTATATAATGACATCCAAATGAAAAATATACGTTTTTGAATATCTTTTACAATTTTCTATAAACGTAACATAATCTCCTTAAAATAATAATATAATGGTGAGAGACACTTGGGAGGTTAAAGACTCTTTCTCATTCGATAATCGTTACACACAAACAATGCTACTACTGTAGATACTTTTGATTCGATGATACAACGAAAAAAGTTGATTTAAAACTTATAATGTTGCTCTGGTTAATGTTCCTAACATTGAATTATTTTCATAAAAACTGGGGTTTTCCCCTTTCTTCCGTGTCCTTGCAACAATGTTAAATAAATGACTGGGGAGCTAAACAGTTTACATTTCGAACGAGCAAATAAATATTTTCATTAGTTGCAAAACTTGTAAAGGCTAAACCTGACAATAAAGTGACAGAATGTTTACTTTTGTCGTAATTGAGTAGAACACTAAAGCTGACAATAAGTGTTAATGCGTTGACGATATTTATAAACACCATCTATTAGCATGTCTAAATGAAGGTTACTCATATCAAATTACCTTCTAGCAGCTATTTATACTGTTTGTGTGTGTGTAGATGCACAACCCCTATGCATTTTTCAACATGAGTAAAATGCAATATGATATCGTTACTGCTCCATGAAATCTATCAATCTATCTATATACAAATCGTTCGTCCGTGAGAATTATGAGTAGCAGAGATCTACAAGCGTATTATTAGGAATCTAATGTACTATAATGTCTATAATAGACCTACTTGGATCTGTAAATGAAAGAGAATTTTCGTTTATGTCACAAGTGCACAAGATTAGATATTTGCTGTGTTGTAATTTCCAGATTACAAGGAATACAGATGCTATGGCAATAGATTACTAAAGGAGAAAACCGTATTAGGATGTATGATGTATCAATGTAAAATGTATCTACTATTATTGTAATATCCGAAATTGGGGTAGGTATGGTACATCTATACAAGCATTTTGAATCCCACATTAGAAGACTCAAAATTCCATGAACTAAATAAGGCAACCACAAGTCAGATTATGTTGAGTCAAGTTGAGTATCTATTATTTACGAGGTTCATTGAATGGGGTATGTTAAACGTATTTAGTTTTGGTATGACATAAGCTTCTTTCTCGGAACTATTTGATGTTACATAACATATTTTGCTGGTGCGTCGCCTCGCCAATTTATTAGAGTTGTTTTTGAAAGAAATGTGCAGTAAGCAAAATGACTGTGATAATGGGAGAGTGCGTTAGAAAGAGATAACAACTTTGGTCTTACCAATGTTTGATGAGTTGTGGGAGCCATTCGGTATCCAGCTCATTGTTCCCATTCTCAAGATTCAATAGCTTTAGTATTTCATCCATTTCGCTTTACTAATTGTAAATAAATCCACTTTAATTTGAGATGAATGCTGATTTTAAAAGCAGTTATTGATTGAGTGCTGTTAGCTGTAATCAAGAATGAATCAAACAGAAGCTGAAAAGACAGTAAGAGAACAACAATAATTATTACATAGTGAAATATGAAATGATGCAATAGAAATGTAGATCAAAGGTCATTAATTAAAGGCATTTTATTCTATTTGTACTAAATATTAGTATAGTTTAAGGAGTTGTCGTAGGGACAATAAAATGATTGCATTAGTCACAGTGCATAGGGTTCCAGTTTTATTTGCACATGATCTGAAAGGAACGGTACATAAAAAATGCATTGCTATATCAAGCGTAGAAAGGCTACTGTGTGATAATCTGATAATAGAGTGAGAATGTGGCATGAATGAAAATGTTTAGTAGATTGGTTGAGTTGATTGTGTGTACATATAGAGCATGCATTAAAGAGTTCACTGAATTAGATCATTAGATCACCATGGAACGGCAAATGCCTGCTGGAGAGAAAACGAACTGATGAAGCTATTCATGTTGACGTTTCTATGTACTTCTTGGGCTGCTTTCACCTGTTGCCTTTTTTCACGTTGCAAACACGAGTTTTTTGTCACCGTTTTTTTCCAGCTGTTCTTAGCGTAAGTAATTCTCAGCGATAAGGTACATTAGGCAGTGAGTCGTTATCTGAGAGAGCTCTCCTACATCCTATCTATACCTGCTATTAACTTTTTACACGCGAATTATGGCATATTCTGCATATTTATGTTGGTAGTGTGTTCACAAGGGTATTATTATGTGTGTGGAATAGTAATTTTCTTTTGTGTGCGATAGCCAGATGCAACTATGCAACAGATAAGATGAGAGTTGCAACAAAAGCGTGAAAATTCACCATATGAAAGATTTTTTTTGCTCACTACTACAGAGAGAACAGGTAAAAAGTGACTCTTTGTACTATCTGCAGAGAGAAGAAAGGAAGCAGGCGAGTTGAAAAAGTGAAGTTTTTGCAATGTGGTAACAAGGTAAAGGAAGTTTCGTCAGGCAAACTTTGAGCGTTCAATGTTTTGCATAGCCGACCAAGAATTTCTTTCAATTTTTAGACAATGGGCAAAAAACAAGAAGAGTATTTGCGATCTCACGTCTCAACCTACACAGTCACGTAGTAAATGCTGACTGATTGTGATTTCCGTTTCTTTCTTCGTTTTGCAAACTCCTATTTCTCTGCTATTGTGATCTGAGTCAACTCCAGCCTCATTCTCACCAGTCCTATACTTAAACTTCCCTTGACTGCCTAAGCCGAGCAGGTCCAACAACCCAAAACTCTCTCGGCTCTTCTCTGGCTTAACAAGAGAAAGTTCTCATTAAACTCCCAGCTCATTCAATTTCGGTTTCTTTCCGCTTTCCACTGATAATAATACGAAAATACCCACAGACGATATACTCTTCCTCTGCTATACGCTCCGTTATTATTGTCATGTACACATCCGTGCAGAAACAGACACACAATGTAACATCTTTATGCGCTCTGCTAAATCCGACCAATATTCCTATGTAGGTAAGGTACATCTACATATGTACGAGTCATGTGTGTATGTATCTCTTCATCTCAGCTTCTTCCCATCTTCCCTTTGATAAACTTCCTGTACTGCCCTCACTATATTATAAGCAGCTTAAATTACTTAGAGACGTATAGTTAAACGTGAAATGCATAAATGCTCCCAAAATCACTGTAGACTTAACCTATGTATGTATACTTCCATTGTAAATAAATTAGCAGAAGATATTTCTCAAGACATGCGGCATTTACACTATCTGTGCTTAACTACCTACTAATGCACATTTTCAGTTCCCCTACGGGGCCAAGGATATTCCATGTATACTTAGCATCTACGTATTATAGGTACCGAGGTGTAGCTAGTGAAGTATTTATGTCAAGTACCATCAAGTCTATTAGTTTCTAAAGATGTTGCATTGGTTGTCTGCAGTTAAATAATTATCTGTCTGCAAAATACTGAATTACAACTCAATGTATGCTCTGTGCAGTCGTCAATGCACAAATGTCTTGCTACAATGGCTACGGCGAGAAGTTGATAAGTGTACTACAGCAAATTATTTATGTACCCATATGAGTACCCAGAGAAAGATGCACGAACAAAGTGAGATGGAAGTCAGCGTAAATTAGTTCGTAAAGTTCGTAATAAAAAGAAACGACCGTTATCAGGTCTGAAAATCTGATCTACTACACTATTTAAGCTTCCCAGTAGTAATTACACAAAGACCATGAAGACGTGCACCAGTCATCATGATCTACTTGTTACGAAAACTAAATATTGTATTACATTTATTTTCCAGGAAATCTTGTAGTAAGTATTTAACTTAACGTTTTAAACAATACTAAATAAACCACAAACTTTCATTTCTTTTACGTTTTTCCGTCTTTCGAAGGAATTATGGATTTACGATGGAAATGGACAACAGAAACACTGCAAAGTCCAAAGGCGAAGGTGTTGAGTCCACGTAATTTACTTTTTAGCGTTCATCAAAAGAAATGCCTATAAATATTATAAGCTTGTTAAACCCCTCAAATGCATGCAGATGTATACGTAAATGGCGTTGGTGAATGATGACAGATGAGAAACCATAAAGGAGGAAGATTTGTAAAACTTCCAGGTTTAATAATCCATGAGTAAACAAAAGAGATGCTTTTTGGACCAAGTCCAACACTATTTTGTTGTCTAAAGTTACACAAGTTTATTCATTTACATAGCTTACCGAGAGCATAATTGATTCACTAATAACAATTCCCTGTATTTACGTGCGTACCCCATTTATCGGATCTCGTGGGCACGCCACTTCAAATTTCAGTTTGATTTGGTGCAAGCTTGCAAGTATTACTGTCCTAAAAGTAATATTATGTAGATAATGCAGAATATAGTAAGCGATCATTAATGTTACCTATTATAATTGTTTAATTAAGTCTCACAACACTACACACTACTAATACCATGTTAAAATTATTCTAGAGGATGTACGTTTTGTATAATTTTCCTGGGAAAATCCCCTATTTGTGGGTGTCCATCATTTAAAACCTGAATCTAGTCCATACTATTATAATTACGTTTATGAAACTGTAGTGCTTGTGTTTACATTATTGTGGGGCGTAATGACTTCAATAAATATCGATTGGAGATGTGTACCGAGTACCTAGGTCTTGAAATGGATACTGATATTACTGATATAGTATTTACATATGATCATTTTTAACTATACCTCCTCCAATCCAGAGTGCAACCTTTCTTTCTGTTGTTAATAATATTAGGGATTAGGAGAGTTTATTATTTCAGTACCTACAAGGAGAAGGAGGGAGTAAATGTCACGGTAAACTAGGTTAGCATTCAAAGTGCTTTATTTACTACTGCTTGGTATTACTATTTATAGCACTTAAATATAGCCATCACCGCATAATACATTTTAAAGAAATCAATCTATTTATGGTCAAAGTATACACAAAAGTTGGTACACTACATGAATTAAATGCATTTTTAAAAACCGTATTGTTTATCAGGCACGTAGAGGATATTGTATTTTTAGGACTATTTCCAACTAATATTTTTTCCATGAAAGTCTAGACAATCTTTAAATTGGGTTACAGTCAGCGAAAACGAGACCTCAATTATGCGAGTGGTGTTTAATCACATAACAAAATGCAACAACTAACCCCAGATATATATTGTGGAATTGTCTACAAACGAGAAAATTGTGTTCAAAAAGTTCCTACCTACTCGTTAGTTAAAACAATGTGCTTTAAAAAAGAAGAATCATGTCCTGATTAAAAAAAATTTGGTTTGTAATAAAGTCTGTTTGTAATCGGCCCTGCTTTTTGCTACTCGATAAGTAGATATAGCTTCTGTACTTTTCCATATTTAATTCTCCATTGACCAGTGAAATAACGAAAATGTTAAACTAGTTAAATAAAAACGAATAACTTGCCGGCATAAAGTACACAATGTCCGGGTAACAGTAATTATGTTTCGGAAGGTTCGGCCAAAGTAGAACAAAAACAAATCTGACAGGGAATCCCATGAAATAAAAGCTTTCTTAAGTTAGACGCCAAAATTGTATTTACTGTAGGCGTTACTACGTAAATTCATGCAATCTTCTTTCAGTAAAGGTCAACAAGGAATTGAGATTAGTTTCTGCGCTATATCTGCGTAGTTTAATGCACATGCATCGCAAGTTGTGTGCCTCTGATGTTTTAATTATCTATGTGTACCAATGAGTATGACATGAAATAAAATGTCCCTTTTCAGTTATAAAAAATTTATTAGTCATGAAAATTCAGTACGGTAAAATAAATATTTGGTTTGATTGTGAGCACATGTTTAGGGTAAAGAGTATCACAATTTCTGCACCATCTAATAATAATCAGTTCACTTTGGTACAGTTTCTATAAGAACACACAAACATTCAACCTTGGGTTTTTATTAGGTTACGCTAACACTGAATTATAGTTTACAGATGTTGAGAGCATTCAAAAAGTTTCGTTGAGAGTCATAGGGTAACCTGAGAAGGTGTCGTTAGCTGTGCGTGAGGATTGTGTAGCTTTGTATTTACCAGTAAAGTTAATGACAGGAACTATTTATAGCATTGAACACATTCAATTTTCAAGTTTATTAAATTACAATCTCTATATGTAAACAAAGGTACTTTACACCCGTAACCTACTGAGCTAAAATGTATAAAATATTTTTTTTGCCTTAACTCTCTTGACTATAGTTAATTAAGTAACATTACAAAAATATCTTAGCTGGTAATATCATTATATTTTTAGAATAGACAACTAACAACCAAACTAAACATAATTAATACCGAATTAAAGCACCGGTTTCATTGCACTAAAAATCACTAGAATTCACTACTCAAATATACTTGCATAAAAATATTTCTTAATTAATATCAATAGGGTAATTTTAGCTACATTCGTTAATAGACCACAAACATTTTCCATTATTTTTGTACTGACTGACACTAAAGCACGTATAAATATTATCAATCTCTTTTACGCTACAGGTACCAATGTATTGTCACATATTCGTAGGATCATGGTCAGGCGGATAATGGTGGCCTTTCTCAGACTCTTCGTTTATTCGCCGCCACTCAGCAACTTCCTTAGGACCTCGGATTGGACCCACAATCAAATGGGGATCGATAATTGTGTATTCTCCCAGCCCAAGTTTAGCGCAAATTTTATGACAATCCGCGTCCTTCTGTAGGACCAGCCGCGGTGTTACTTTTTCACACTGGTTACCAGAAGGGAACATTGATTGGAGCTGTGCTGCTAACTTTGCATAAACAAAGGAACGCCTAAAATTTTATTAAACATTCATCATCACAATCATCTCTTCCAGTCCACAACGTATATAAATGCAAAAAAATGGTAAAGGTTTATATTGTAATAGACAAATTAATAAATTTGATTAATTACCGACAGAAGGGCTTGCAGATATTTAGATGATCTAACATCACTGAAAAGTTTTCACCGTGCCCCATGTCTAAAATTGCGATTATAATTAATCATTAGAATTCTACATTTTAAGTCGAAATGTTACCGAATTTGATACATAATTAATGTTAAAAGCTCAAAACAAATACTTCAGGCAAATACACACAATATTGAAATGAATAAAAAAGAAATCATTGTAGACCTGATGAGTGGCGTGGAACCAAATAAATGTCAAAACCGAATCCTCCGTGAGACGGCTTTGACTCAGATAAACTGACCAAGTGATAATCGTATTTTTCGTAAATACGGGAAAATTTCTGCTGTAAATCGACTAAATCATCCAGGGAATCTTTAATCGTAAAAACATAAATATTTATTTTCCAACATTAATTGCTCATTACAGATGTTTAGAGATATTATTGAAAATATTATTAACCAGAGGATCCGGATATTTCTTCAAATTCCTTAGTCGGTATAAGCAATTTTCCGCCTTTATCTAGCAACACTCTACCGTAATCGGAACCATAGTGTGGGGTACTATAAAAGAAAATGCTTCGTGTTTTCTCAGAAATCGCCTTAACCTTTGGATCCGTACTAGCATCGGCTATTGCGAAAAAACACGTGGATATTTATTATTATATTTTTAATGCTAATTAGCATGAGAACTTTAAAACGTATGCAACCTGGTATAAAAATAGTAAAATTGAGTTGCACCGTTCTTACCGTTCACAATGATGTGTTTCACAAGTAACCCACCCATTGAGTGGCAAACAAATACTACAGGTTTCTTTCCCACTCCGGCAGCGACCAACTTTTCCATCATTTCTTGGGATCGCTGTTGGAGGCCCTCCCTAAAATTTAAATATTATAGAAGGTTAAAAATATAAAATATGGGGGAAAAGAACATATCATTAGCGATGTATTTAAATAATGTAAAACAACAAAACGCACTCATATTGTTCGACTGGACAGCTCGGCCATAACTTCGAAATGAAACTCTCAAAATCGACATTTAAAACCCTGCCGTTGGGACAATCAATCGGCAGCCAGTCCTTCGGCCAACACAGTGTATCTTCCGAAATCACTCCATTAATTTCGTGTGGGTAATAATCTGTCGCCTTCAAAGGCACGCCTTCTTTCGGCCAGTTCTTACAGTACTCCATTACTTCCTCTTCTAAAAATGCAAAAGTACCCTTAGAAAAAACACTGCATTAATATTTAAGTTATGAATACAACATGAATCATTACCAGGCATTTGAATCATGTCTGCGTGGTAGCGGGAGGGAACGTTGCTCTTTCCCAGCATCACTAACTTCCTGCCATTAGATTCGTAAGAGTCACCGTACTTCGAATTAGGCTCTTGAATTAAATGTGTCAAGCGTTCTTGGAGTAGCGCTGTAAGCAAGCTGCGACGCTCTTCTTTAACTGAATTAGAAAATCAATATATAATTACTATTATTATTAAATATGTCATTAATTAAATAGTATATAATATAGTTAGTTGCTATGTTATAGAAATGTTATAATAGGATCAATTCCGGCATTCGACCATTCAAAACAATGCGTCTCATGTAGATTAACACTTGTTAGCTGATTTAGCCGATGAAGACAGTTATAATAATGTCTTAATGTCTACAAGGTGGACGAACTCATTTACCACTACAACGTATGGCATAAAATATGCGTAAGAACGTGTTAAGCAGTTACCTGAGGAAAGCTCTTGGCGACGCCAGGTTTTAAACGCTGATCCTAGAAGTCCATGAACAAAGACGACGTCGAATGTCACATCACTATCATCGTATCTGTCCACAGGGTACATTTGGTATAAACCATTCATCAACACGTTTCCTTCCGGGCTTCTATCTATATTCAACAGAGCACGTTGAGCCGGGAATGACAAAAAAATGTTTTTATCCCGTGCCGCCTTAGCCAAGATGTATAGACACCCTGAAAAAATACAAAATAATTTCCAATTTCAACCAGTAATCTAGATAGGTAAATATAACAGAACCGTGTTGCAGTTTCTTACCGCTCTTATGGATCTCTGCTCTGGTAGCTTCGTCAACTGATATATTGGCTAAGATTTTTACTATCAGAGAAACTACCTCTGGATCATCTTCAAATAAAGTATAGAGTACCGCCAGGTACGACAGCACATTAAGCTTCAGTAATACTGTAATAACAAATATAAAATTTAAATGATACAAATTATGCATACATCTATCACCGGGGAGTTGTGTACTTAAGTATATTATTATTACTAGGAATTTGTGTGGGCACATTCGAATGCGCCAAAATTGCCGTGAGACAAATGATTACAACCGTCTCTTTCGAAACCCGACGCTGAGGAATGGTGTCCCCGGCAACAGCATCAAATCCGCTGGTGTCCACCTGAACAAATAAATATTATCGCTTCAGTAGATACATTCACATTCGATTTGAAGAGAGAACGGAAGATTTTATTTTACCAGTGATTGGGCGTTAACAGACTCAATGCTGTTAGCAATGTGTTTAAATGAGACTTCGACCTGATCATTTAAACATTGATTGATTGGGTGCCTTGTTAAGATGGTAACCATCTCGTGCAAAGATTTGACAATGTTGTCCTAAAAAACGTTTCATGATAAAAAAATAGATTAATAGGAGCTGGTTAGAAAAATAGCTTACAAATCATATTTGGAGGCACGAAACTTACCACAGTTTTATATTCATAAATATTCGGGGGAATTAACAAACGGACATCACCGCCTTCACGAGCAAAATTGATAGCTTCTTCTAAAGTTATGATTCGGCTAATATGTTCGTAATCTCCCACTGGAAAAAGATAATAAGGATTATTTACTGATGACGATTGGAATAAAATACTCGTGCAAGTAACAGCAAAGCAGGTATAAAATTTAAGTGACCTTTAAAAGACGTGACGTCAATGTGTTTATTCGATCCAAAATCCCAGACGTTTCTAATACCCATTAGATGATCCCACATATGAACGAGTTTTGGCCGATCATAGAAATGTTTTTTCACAAAACTGTCATTCCCGACTAAAATATTATACGATTATAACAGAAAACGATCACTTATTAACATGCTTTATTAACATCAATTGCTTAGCTAAAAATTAACTTCATTTGATATTGTAAATAGAGTATGACATGAGAAGAAATAGTATTTTGGAGGCCACTAATGAACTCCTAGCTGCTAGTCTACAAAAATTATCAGTGATAACGAAAGAGTACTTTGACGAAAAGGGTAAATAAAGTTGCCATCTAGCTCATCCTCCTCAATTTCAACGGGGTAATGTGGGGGATTCCGCTGATAGTGTCGATGAATACACCAAATTGCAAAACTAAAAATACAACAACGATCACAAAAGCATCACAATAAGAACATTCATGTAGTAGTACATAGGTAGCTTAGTTTAAGTAACATCAAAACATTTAGACTAACGTTGCCAAAGCGGTTGTTGTAGTTCTCGGATACTCCAAACAGAGCTGATATAAATCTTTTAAGGTCGTTTTTCCAGACTCATCTTCTTCTATACAAAAGTAAATAAAGATAGCAATAACAATAAGTTTTAAATTAACGTTTAATGAATAATAAAAATGTTACGATATATACTCCTAATATGTAGCATAGCACATCAAAACGGTGAAAGTCGATAGAAAGGAAACTTAGAGTTGCCTGGTCAAGAGCGTAAATGAGAGTCAAGAAAGTAGCTAGCATGAAGGTCTCTGGAGGGGATATCTGCTGGAGTAAATTTTGCTCCACGACAGAAGTGAATTTCAGGAGAAAGAATGAAAAAGTGAAGAGCAAGAGTGCCATTTGCAACATTTACCAGGATACCGAACATTCCACAAGTCCGTTCTTAATCTTAACCCATCATTATAATCATTTTTACCATTAAAATACATGTGCTATATAAATACGGCACTCTATGTAGTTAAAAATTTGTAGCACGTGATGGAAATTCAATCAGAAAGTGAATAAAGCGAGAAAAGTTTTTCGAAAGGTGTCTGCAAGTCAAACTGATTACTGGTCTACTTTAAATAGCATCAAAATTGTCCATGTAGTTCTGCATACTACCGTCATGTATGTGCTTAATTAACCAGAAAATGAGGAATGAGTATATGAATACATGGGATTTTTGCGGCAAGTAGAGTTTATTGGATACAGGGAAAAAACATCCGCCAGCAAAGCATAAGTAGATTGCTACACAATACAAGTTTATATTTAACCCTTAAATAGTATCAACTGATCTACATCTCACACACAGGGGTCACAAGAAATGAAAACCTGGGGTCACTATTATCATATGAATGTTCACGACAAAAGTATAAAAGGCAAACAAACTCGCCTGCTTGCATCATTATATCTTTAGAAGGGATTTCTTCTTCATCTATTTTCTCTTCTATCCCTACGCTTTATAGAATTGAAAATGGTTACTCTGATAGTTATTTTCTCCTTACTACTTTTGTTCATACTGTATTTAATGGTAAAGAGACTTTCAAAGTGTATATTTTCACGGTTTCTAACCACAAACACTTTCCCTCCTGGACCATGGGGATTCCCACTGTTGGGATTCATGCCATTCTTAATATTTGGCCCACAGAAAGTCCTGTACCTCTTAGCCAATACCTATGGCAAAATTTTCATGATATTTTTAGGGAAACAGAGGTGTTATTCATTAATATCATTAAAAACTATAAAAACTCTTAAAATTTCATCCCTTTACTGAATATTTTCACAATAAAACTGTGTGTCTTACTTATTTAGAGTAATTGTACTGAATGATTATCATGTAATCAAGGAGGCATTTAAAGAAGACATATTCTGCGGCAGACCTAATCTGAAAATGCTGGAAGTGAGAAACGGTGGAGTACATCGGGGTAACCCTAGATTTCTAACAACGTTAACGTTAACTCTTATTACATCTACTGAATAGTTTCCTATTATTTGCTGTAATTAATGCGACTTTAAAATGGAATACTAACAGTTATGTTCACATTGCACAGCTATTGGTATATTATATTTAATTCACAATATACTACAATTAATACATTTAACACCAACTTTTTTTTCATATTTTTCATTATTAAAATTGAAACTACAGGACTGGTGTGCAGTGAAGGCAAGGAATGGAGTGAGCAAAGAAAGTTTACAATGAGACAGCTGAAAGAGTTGGGAATCGGAAAACAATCAATGGAGAATTACGTACAAGAAGAATTAGAGGAACTCATAGAGCGACTACGGTAAGTAGATTCTTTGTATCTACAATGTGTTACAATTTCCAGAACACAAAAAGCAGAATAATTCTCACGAGTCGGAGTGCCCTATGTGTGTAGAATGGATATTGGTAAGCCAGTCGATCTTCAAAATCGATTTAATCTGGCAGTTCTAAATGTTATCTGGAGAATAACCTGTGGAGAAAGATATCACCACGATGACGACAAACTTCAAAATATATTGCAGAAGACAAAAGCGTAAGCACACAAAATTCTGTTTTGAAATTTAATGGGCTTTGCTACCAACCAACCGACAAAAGTAAGAGCAGTTCCTAACTTAATTTACGTGCTTATGAATCTATTCTAGAGATCTTGCAGAGACACAATATACAGGTCCTCTACTATTCCTTCCGTGGTTGATAGAAATGGCACCGCAAGTGACTCGTTGGAATGACTTTGTAAATTCTATCCACTCAGTACATGAATTCTTAAAGGGCATTATAGAATCACATAAGCAATCTTATAATCCATCACATCAACGAGACTTTATTGATGTTTATTTGGCACAAATTGAGAGGACAACTAATACACAATCAAGTTTTTATAGAGACCAAGGAGGTATGAATTATTCGTACAATTAACCAAATAACACATATTCCCATGTACAGCCTTTTAAAAACATCTGCTTCTGCTTCGAAATTCTCGATAAAAAGTAAAAAATGGGATTTTATAAATCTGGAAAATTAAGTCAATAAAAAATTTCGATAAAACAACAGTTACTACATTTTTTAGTTAACAAGGGCTAACAAGAAGACTAGAACCTCTCCGTTAAAAATCAGCCTTTTCGTACTTTGTAGCTTGTTTAAAAAATAGTTGTCGACGGCTAATTTTAATTTGAATAGAGATGTAACAGTTTCTTTAGGTGCTGCTTCGACAGCAAGTCATTAGTCATTGTAATAATAATATAAGAAGGTAGTAAACTAATGCAATAATTAGAGCAAATAATACTTACTGTTCAATATGGCAATGAATATAGAACAGTCTCTGCTGATCGTGTTACTGGATTTATTCATGGCTGGAGCAGATACAACAAGCACTACGCTATCATGGGCTTTTCTTTACATGATTCTTAATCAGAAGGTGCAAGAAAATGTACAGACAGAAATCGATCGAATGATTGGACAGAGTATTCCAACTTTAGAACACAGGAAAAAGTATTCCTTTATGTATAAAAAATCGAAACTGTATTGTCAATTTGTTTTTTCCTCAATATTATCGCGGTATATTTTTCAGAATGCCGTATACAGAAGCGACCATTATGGAAATACTAAGAAAATCCTGTTTAGTACCAATGGGGCTATTTCATTGTACCACGTCGAACACAAGTAAGAAAATGAACGTTGTACTATGTAAAAGATAGACTTTAAAAGTTATGGAAATGAGAAAATTAAAAAACCATGTGCAAACAGAATTTTGTGGCTATGATATTCCAAGCCGTTCCGTAATTATGGCAAACTTTTACAAGCTGCATTACGACACCGTTTATTGGGGAGACCCGCATAATTTTCGTCCTGAAAGATTCATTGATGAATACAATTGCATAAAAAAGTATGATGCTTTTCTTCCATTTTCGACTGGTAAGATGCATGATTGATTATTATTAGTATAGCCAAGCCATTGTGCGTGATGGATGGTAAACAAAAACAAATCGATATTTTTAAGGGAAACGAATGTGTCCAGGAGAAAGTTTGGCAAAAGATGAACTTTTCCTCTTTCTGACAAGGCTACTACAAAATTTTACATTTACTTGTGAGAAAAACAAATCTTTACCGAGCGAAAAACCCACCAGTGGAGTTATATTGTGTCCACAAAAATATAATGTAATAATAAATGAAAAAAATAAAGTCTGAAGTTGAAATTTTAAAACTCATTGCAATATTTCGTGTTTCTCTCCCTCTACCATCTACTTCACGAAATTCAATATAATGTTTAATTAATGTACAAGTATGACTGCAAGGGCTCTTGGTTTTTGGAAAAAATAGGAGATCTAGTGGTAGGCATACATTAACCAGATTAAAAACTTACTTGAGTTAAACACATTTTTAATCGGACGATATCCATTTCTCCGGGAATAAACGATAGGATTCAGCGCCCCACGGTTTTTCAAAACGCTCTTTACGAGTGAAAGCATTCTGATTAAATGGCAAGAAGACGGGTTTGCTGAGTATTATGAAGATGGATGAATTATCACACGCTGTATTTGCTATTTGCTCAAATACAAGACATCCTAATATCGGTTTGGCTCAACTGTCCGCGAATCACGTGTAGAATTTTAGTTTTCAGTGTAAAAGGTCGCTCAATCTAGACAAACCAAAAATAAATAAATTGTTATTTACATATACAAAATGCATCTGTACTCACACTCACAATTGAATTACTATTTTCTTAATAAACACGTCGAAATTTCAAATGACAGATAAAAACGCAACATGGAAATAACAAACCCACAGTTTAAACAGGGAGGCGTAAGACAACAAGACCGTGTGGCGCTGTGTAATATTCTTCAGGTCAAATGGTCTTCACCCCCCCCCCCCCC
>JABASI010001722.1:0-23196 GCA_019776505.1 Tomocerus nigrus
TATTAAGGCATAATCAGCCAACGCAAAGGCAGCGAGTTGTAAATAGTTTAAAAGTCATTACGTACATGAAATATTAATGAATGATATGGACTGTTACAATTATTAGCAAACTTCTCATTTATATACCTAAAAATAAAGGGTGAGTATTTCCAACTATCTGGCGGAATGTAGAGTTTGAGATTACGTACGTACGACTGTGATTCATTTAAAAATTCATTCAGAGTAGTCATCCAACTTTCACGATATACATAAGAGAAAGTCTTATCTAACTTTCACTGTTAAAAAGAATTCCAATTCACCGATTCGTAAATCACTTAATTCGCGATTGAATTAGTGGACGAACGAACCCACTGCATTGCATCTATGTGCTACTCTGCTACTATATGTAGTATCACTGCCCTATGCGCTTCCAAAGCTAATGACAAAAATTACTTCTACACTATCCTCGTCTACGTTCCTTTTCATTAGCTTTGGCTCTAGCCTAGTCGTAAATCAGTTCTTGGGCCATAGGACACAATTAGCTCATTCCCCAACTGTTATGGAAGCAGTAGGCCCCTCCCTCCTAAAAAACATCTTTTATATAAAAAGTGATATTCTTTACTTTCTGTTACTTACTTTACATTGCACCTATACTAACGACGTGATATAATATTAGCTGTTTAAATGTTAAGGATGTCGGAAAGGTCGCGGGTCAATATACCGCAGATTTTGCGGTTTTAATCTGGCGGTATCGTGACCCAAGTATTTAATTTAATCTTAAACTTCGCGGCCCATAGCCCTATGGCACTGGGGATACCGGTACCTCAGAACTAAAAAATAGCAATTCTGTGCCGAAGTTTGGGTCATCTTCTTCGTCGTCATCTGAAAATATGTGCCTAACGCATTGCAAATGGCTTTATTTCCGTTTAGCAACTGATCTGAGAAGGCCAAACTTGTGCGCATATTTTTGAGTACTACTACAGCAGTGGCTTGCAGTTATTAACTATTACCAAGAAATATTGACCCATTTCTTAGTTAGATAACTATCTGTGATTGTAATTCTTGGGACTGATATCAGAGATAGAGTAAAGAATAAAAATGCCAAGTTAACGGGAATACTCATCAAAGCAGCTAGAAGCTAGAAACTAAAGCAAATTCCGGGTAATACCCATTCAAACATTTCTCCAGAAAAAAATCAATTTCTCTGCACAGGCAGTCAGCTAATGTCAAAATGTATTGCTATTCAGCCTGCATTCTGTGATTATAATATATAGAGATTTTTATCTCTAGATCGAAAAGAAAAGTGAGTTCTATTGAAAACTAGTCATTGTCATTATAAATATGTAATAAAATTATTGCTAGGTTGAACTGAACTGAAGGAATCTGAGAAATGAAACAATTTCAGTCAATTCATGCATATATTTTACGTATGTGGTTACAAAGGATTCTTCAGGAATATGTTATGCAGCAAAGTTCACTTATGAGTTTAGGAGAACGATCGTCGAGAGCGATACTCCACTGATTTCTTATGAAAATCTGCATACAGACGAGGTTTTAAAGAAAGATGTAAGTAGTAAGAAGAAAATAGGAAGCCTATTAGACATTCTGTCGTCTAACTACTAACTACTAAGGAGAAGTCCTATAAAAATTAGAAACTTTTTTAGCAATTAATACTTTCTAAGATCTTGTTATAAGTCATGCCATGTAGGCTAGGTTCATTGTCATTGACGTACAATAATCTCTAGATGCTAGAAACTATTCACAGACAATTAAATAACTCTTAGGCTATGTCATTCTCAATCTCTACATAAGTAGATTTAATTCTTTTTGTCGCAGCTCTATGTTTACGCGATCTTTTATCTCTATCCTTAAAACTTGTCGTAATTACAATCTAGACAGATAATTATTGATTTATGAAAGTAAAGTCTGTTCCATTCTTAACGAAACTTATTTTCTGGTTAAAATATACATGAAGACGTTTGTAAAGTAGAACAAAGGATTTTGAAATTCATCAGGCAAACAATCGAAGTTAAAAAAATCATGTTTTCAAATCAGATGTCTATCTGTGAAGCGGACAACACCGCCTCACAAACAGTACGGACCCCCTTGGACCCTGTTCAATCAAACTGATGTATTTGAAACTCGCAATATATTTCAAAAGAAAGGAAAAACGATTTTGGGTAACATGTTTGGCATAAGTACATTTTCGATTCCCAGGGAAAGTGAAGGAAAGTGGTGAAAGTCTGATTTGCTTGGAAAGGGGTGAGAAAAATTTTGGTACGCTATTTAGTACAAAAATATGATATGTGGTAATGCAAGTTGACGGACACTGTACATAAAGAACACCATTAAACTACGTGCTCCAGAGAAAATATTTTTTAAACTATATATCTGTAGTATGAATCGGAAATATATTATTACCCTCTGTCTTTTTCTGCGTCACTACTCACTACTACTACATGTTACAAGTTATAAACATAAGAAGATATTAAAAATATTATAGGTACATATATGTTTAGTTACTGATCTTACATCTAACCCGTAGCTTTCATATCGCGACTGGGGCAAGATACCAGAAAGTACAATAGTAATAACCGTATCTGTACTATGTATTATGTAAGACGAAACAAAGCATGCTCTGCTGCATCTTAAAATTTTCATCTTTGAATCAGAAACTCCCATTTAATATCACAGAAGATGCTGTATCAATGGAACAGCATGCGAAGCTCACAGTTGATTTATTGCTACCCGTTGATTTGAATGTGAAAGGTCTTGCAACAATTTTAGACCTACTACCCTAGTACAATGCGTGTAAGCATTCATCCTCCAGGCCCATGCATGCACGATCTTACTGGGCAGATTGAAGTATTGAGAAATTGAATAAGAAATTGCCACAGTAATAATAGTAAATATGTTCAGAATGTCAGGTGGATTAAACCTTTAAAGCTGGTGGACAGATCTCATTAGCAGACAATTAGTACTTGCCAGAAATACGTGAGGTCAACACCTAACCTTAAATGCTTGTAAAAATTAGTGTAATCACAGTAAATTGAAAGGAACAAAGACAGATCTCTAGGGTATATTATTTTGAGTATGCAGCCCACGAGTGCATTCCGTTCGTTGTAGGGTTTCCATTCCAGTACTCCCCGAGGGAAAGTGGCAGAGAGAAAATCGGAGTTTTGTTGAAATGAGATGTCAGAAAGAAAACAGATTTGGTCCAGCAAACCAGAGTGCGGTGGTAAAGCCGTAGTAGAGCAGCATGCGAGCCAAACTCGGAAGACTACATGGCTGTCAAGCAAAATAAATCTTTTATGAAGGCTTTTCGGCTTGGCTGACTCTTGCAGTCTCGTCGAGGTACATATGCACGGCAGGAAAAGATTCGACTGGACATAATTCCTCTTCCAGCCAATTAATTGTTCACATTGAGAACTGAGAAATGCTACATAAATCTGTAAACCCAGACAGAAATATGACGGTGAATTATATATAATTGTCTATACATAGTGAGGGATTTTCTTTTGAAATCCGGGAGTCTGAAGCAGGAGACCAGCCAATCAGAAAGCTATAAAACCACTACTTTCCTCCAAATTATATAGTTTACCTATATAATAATAGGTAGCATGTATTCTCCTTAATTATTGTACAAGACACAACATACTTATGACTATGACCCACAATATCCTTAAATCAACATTAAAACGTACCTACTATGTATTATGGATGTGGTTCACAGTAGTAGTCAGTTACACATTTCAATGGTTTTATTGCTAACGGCGGTCTACAAACGTTTTCATTTGGCGGCAGATGCGGCTAACGGCTACGAATTGGGATGTTATTTTATGTTGCAAGGACTATGGACCATGAAATAACGCTATTTACTTTCTTCAAACTTATCTAGCGAATAAAGACTTTTGTACCCTCAATTTCCTCGAAGTAAACATTGTAAAATAAGTTTGTGCACGAAACCGTAAAAAGATAAACTTTTACTGGCAGGGGAAATTAATAATTCATTCGTACAAACTACAGACACTAAAAATAGCTACTTAATATACATGGAAGAAAATTTTAATGTACACAATAATTGACTGTTGATTCTTAACCTCCAGAAGCATCCTTTTCGCTGCTAATTTCAAACTTGGAACCTTTCGTTTGAAATCCTATTGCAAAAGATCTGCAATTAAACTTACTTGTTTTCCCTAGCACTCCCACTGGGGATTTTCATACTTAACATATTATGTGAATGGTAAATATAGGCACCTTCATTTATTAAGAAAATAAAGTTGCACAAGATGCTCTACGACTAATTGGACACTTCTTCAGAGTTAACTTATAGTATCTACACTCTACACTAACGAGCTAGAGACGCCTTTGCACACATTTACTCAGCTGGTTGCGTTTTATGGAAAGTTATAATGTTCCTTGAAATTATAGTTAGCTTAGCATGCATAACAGCATACCTATTACAAAACCAGCTAAATATGAGAGATGAGAGGATAAATAAAAGAGTTAGGTGCCTCCAAGATTGAAGGAAGTTTAACTGATAATAAATTATATTTAATTACAGGGTGCCTGTTAATGTTATTATATGGAATGTTTACCTACCAAGTCTTTTATCCTGCATTATGTGTAATGAGTAGGTATAGTTTATAATGCTTACCAAAGACTCATGATATTATAAGGAGTCCAGCAGAGAGAGAAGGTCGCCACAATGACAACTGTCATCTTCAGGGTTCTTATTTTTGCTCTACCCAATAGACCCATGTTGGAACGGCGCAGATCATCTCCTACAATATAGAAAGACATCAACATTTTTATCTTTTTATCAATTTTTACCACATTTATGCGGACAGGAAGTCTCATATTATGCATCATTCATAATATCAAAGGCACTTTGTGCAATTTTCAACGCCAACAATTTCGCCTTAAAATGTTGTGCATGAATATTCCCTAGAATAGTCGACTTTATGTAACCAATTTAATATGCGAGTTGTACTTGAATTCAATTTGCTTATTCAATTTATATGCCTACAATAAAAATGAGTTACAAAACGTAAAACGCCTACATGCATTTACTTATGACTATGACTGTTATGTATGAGATGACTACTGATTATGTTGTGCAATTCCTTTTCTCATTTGTCCCCTTTTAGAGTATGTAACATAATTTTCATCATATTTTTGTTATGTAGTGTTGTGTATAAGGTGGCAGTTGAGGCGTAAGACTTCAAACAGTCTATGTAAACTCAAACTAGGTACATACTTATATTATTCATCGAATTTGGAATTTATGAAAAGTGACAGGAATAATGTAGTTGTAAGGATGAAAAATTGAATCAATAATGAGAAATAATCATTAAATTATAATGAGCAACAGCTAATAAATAATCATCTTTGTGCAATCTTTAAACCCACTTTTGAATAGGTAAACCTAGTATAATATTAGTATAACATTATGTAGCTATACTCTAAGCAAGGTTCAACAAACTATAGGTCCCTAAGAAAGGACATGCTCATTAGTAATATTATAATTAAGTATAACAATATTATTCATCATGGGATGCTTATTGTTCTACCTTTTGATGTTTTCTCAATTCTTTCTTTTCCTCTTCTCAATTCTTTCTTGCCTTTCTTCTATTTTTAATTGCTTTTTCTTCAAATGTCAAACAAAAAGGATCAATGGTCTTTTTTAAAACAAACAAAATAATAAAATGATGATGTGAAGTGAATCAAAAGAAAAGAGCGGACAAGATCTGCACAATTAAATTCAATTCAAAGGTGAATGAATTACAATAGTAAATTATTAATTAACATAATCCCATATACTCACAAGTAAATGTCAGAAGAATTTGTTTGACTGCAGACAACAAGAAAAGAAAATCCAATTACAGTGAAAGTAAATCTACCTTTCATCATCGTACTACAATGCAATAATTCTACTTTTGCCATCCTAAGGAATGCTTCTCTTTGAAGCTTTTAGCCAATTATATAAAGGAAGCTTTTCTTCTCCAGCTTACATGATAATCATTGTCTGCATAGGTTTGTATATATATGTCGACCGCATTACTGACACCGGTCCATAATGATATCAGTGCAGTGACTGAAATGGCTAACCATTCCAATCACCTTAACCTAACCTAAATAAACTAAAATGGCTAGCAATTTCAGTCACCTGTACATGACACGTGTCATTCTGGACTGATGGCCAGTTCTAATTGTTCAGTTTCAAAGCTTTCAGTTTTACAAATAAAAACGTGAAACTCAACTTCCTCATCTTATTATACCATATTAATATTGTCATCAGCTCATATAATTTTACTGATTGCATAATTCCCAGTTAAGACTTAAGTATTGATTATTAATTGATATAAAGATAAATGAATGCCGGCTCCGGTTTGAAGTTCGTGTTTTAAAGTGACACTTTCTCCTCTTTCTCCACTTTCTCCTCACATTGCTATCATTTCGCTTGAAGATCAAGTCTCAGATGCAGATAATTCAGTATCTTTCAGTTTTTGTTGTATAGTACAGTTCAGTTACACCGTAGCGTAGCGTAGTGTTACATTTCTCGAATGAATTAAAGCATAAACTTACAATTAGTATAAAGAGCTTAGGAGATGACTGGACCTATGGACATTCAACTTATTATGTGTCACCACTTCATTCATTCATTAGAGATTAACATCCGGAAACATACACTTCGAGGATACGATTCAACGGAAACATACGTCCGCCCCTGAGAGGGCCGCTGAAATAGCTGGGCTTGAGTGAAGCGACTGTTTAAGCTACTAGATAGACTGGTAGACATAGGTAGGCATAATAGTTTGACCCAACACGAGCACGAGATCTAGCTCCATCTTAGCAGCTGCTCAGACTACCTGAGGTTACGTCTTTATCTCAAATTGTCAAAGGCAAGTGCACACTGTACACTTGTGTACATTTTACTTGAAGAAGTAAAAATTCCAGACTTTTAACAGTTGTCTATCCAAATTGAAATGAGAAAGATCAAAGAAGTTGAGAATATTTGTCTGTCAGCCACCAGTCTACCTGTCAAAAACTCTGCCAATAACGTATTTATTAGTTTCTTTACAGAACTCTCGTAAGCTTGAATATTTACGCTATTTATTCCGTCTTTTTTCTGTAAGAAAAATACTTCTCCGCGGGTACCGGTATAGGTATATCGAAAATAGAATATACCTAGTTGAAATGTACGAACTACGGTACGGTACACAATAATTTCAGTCAAATTGGGCAAATAGGAAAGAAATCCTACTGTTCGTATTGCATTCATTTTACGTTTGTGCTTAGGACTGACTGCTGGGGGCTTTTTCATTTGTTTTAATTGAGATGTTACTAACAAGTGTAGCACACATGATGGTAAATTAAGTTACGCGTAAGTGAAAAAATTGGGATTTTGTGATGGTGGTTCATGTTTATATAAAATTCCCCCGTAGTCAGATTTGAAATGATCCTGAATAAATATTATTATGACTGATACACATACACGGTAGTATGGGTTGCGATCGCTGTGTTAAACGATCACAGAATGTATGATCAAAAATGATCACTTAGCATATGAAGACTAATAATTATTATTCATCCACATTAAATATAAAATGTGGAAATTGAAAATACATGGTAGTTGGACAACAACAAAACAATAAGCAGCTGAAAGATTATACAGGAATTATACTAGTGCCTAGGGATTAGAAATTGAGGGGCACCAAGCAGGGGCGGTAAGCGATGGCTAAAGTCTAGACACGACAGGAACTGCTTGATTGACTTCTTTTATGCACATCGTGAATGTTACAAATCCTTTTTCGATTCCTAGCAAAGATTTCACAGTGAAAATAAAGACTCATTTTCATACAATCTCACATAGTACAAGATTGTGATTCTGATGACAATGCAATGATTCTTATCTGTGAAGCTTATACTTATTATACAGTATACCTGGTACAGGCTATATCCTATAGAGGAAAGTTTCAAGCAAAAGCTTGTCTTGGCATGGCATTGGAATTTCTAAAAGCACATTATAAAAGCTCAACAAGGACACATTATCACGTTTTTTCTATTCATGCTTCACAGAATATGTTTGAAAGGACCTTACATTAAATTTTCAATGCAGACAGACTAGTCAAGTCCCTAGAGATAATATAGATGATGCACATAGGTATATTGTATGAGTTGTATTTAAATATAAATTATTTTACACTAATACTATACTATAATCCTTGTGTAGTGCTTGTAATATTTTCCTTTAAACAGGAGATAATAATACGTACATCTACGTAATACATCTTAAAGCTCACTTTCTCCTGCTTTCTCTTCAGGAAAAGGGTTGAGAAGGTTCGTACACATGCATGCATCGTTATACAAAGATTTGCTACAAGTGATAATATTTATTCGAGGAGGATAAGCAATAAAAGTGTCGCATTAAAAGCTTTTCCTGGAAGTGTTTTCTCTTACCGTTTTTTGTCAGATTGTTGATTTTGAAAATCTCATAGAGAATGCACGTGTAGCAGAAAATGATCATGGCCAAAGGAAATCCGTACATAAACACGAATCCGAAGAGAGAGTAAGCCAACTCGGCTCTTGCAGAGGGAAATGATCCAAAAGTCACGCACTGCTCGAACCATTCTACTTTTGGATGTCGTTCAACATGAAAGACCCAAGCCTGAAACATAAATAATTTGTCCTGCATCAACCGTCTAATAAGAGTAAAACCAACAACACTGGATCTGGATTGCAGCGAAAAAACTGGGCCATAGACACGATTATGTTACGTCCGATACGTTAGATTATAGATTTTCAATGTCTCCTTAAGAGAGTGCAAAGTTTAAAAATGTGTCATTGTAGATTGCTACTGAGAGCGAAAACCTAAAGCGAAAATCCTACCTGTGGGCTACTGCAAATAATGCTAGAAATCCAAGCGGCATACAACATGTATCGTCCTCTCCGATTCGCTTCAGGGAGTGTCAAGGGCTTTAACACTGCAAAATATCTATCCAGACTAATGCATACCAACAAGAATCCAGACAGGTACAAGCCAAAAGTTCGAAAAAATGACATTATTCGACAGAGTGCGTCACCAGCCGTCCATGATACCGTTGCAGCCCAACCAATCTGAAATGAAAAAAATCATTACTCACCACCACAAAAGCCTCTCAGAATTCCTCGTCTAATTCTAAGGTAAACAATTTTTGGTAAAGGAAGCATTGGTAAAGTAGTCATCTATAGGTACCTACTTATTCTAAAAGATTGCCAATTGTGGAGTGTGAAACTAAAAAGTATTAGGTAAAGGTAAAGTGCACGTGTTGCTGATGAATTTTTTTTATTTAGGCCATGGAACAGTATTTATAGCTATACCTGCCTTATAATTCTAAGAAGCCTATAGTTTACAGACTCATGTTGCTTCAGAGGAAAATTAGTTTAATGCCTTCTTCTAATGCACATTTTTTATCAAGGAAGGAAAACCACTCTAGTCAAAGCAAGGAGACCATAGAGTAGCCATTCTCCTTAAATAAACACTAGTGAGTGAGTGAGTGGGTATTTACAATGGCTTAGTGACTTCGCCTCTTGGGATGAGCTCCCTTAGGCCCTACTAGATACGTAAAAGCAATTTTTACGCTCTGATGATTTCTACTATGTATATTAGCCTAAGTAGGGGTTGCCTGGTTGGAAAAACCTGATTTCGCGAAAACGGCATGTAGGAGCCTGTATTTTTGAAATCTGTCCATATTCTTGGAGGGCACATTCAAAGTCGTATCAACTGATTTCGCGAAAACGGCATGTAGGAGCCTGTATTTTTGAAATCTGTCCATATTCTTCGAGGGCACATTCAAAGTCGTATCAGTATCTTTTCATGCGGCGAAAATTATACTTGTATCAGCGTCATGTAATTTTTGAAAACGTCTACCATGTATAGCTACATTTTTTGATTTTTTTTAGCTCTCTGCACTTTTGCAAACTTAAGATTTACAAACCTTGGCTACGGCAAAAAAGGTGTGCCATGTATTCTTAATGAGAATACTTTTCATTGCTCTAGTGTCCAAATAGCAAGGAGGCAACGCGTCCTTAAATAGGAGGATGTGAAATTGAATTGAATTGAAAGGAAGAGTTTCGTTGAGACATTGTACCTGTCATGTCCAACATTTCAAGTCAGTAAATCGTGCCCCTGGAAATTATTGTTGACACATTGAAAGAAGATGTCAAGTAAATCACAGGAAGTCAGAGAAATCCCAATAAACAAGCGAAATGCATTATAAATAGAATTCTACATAGCTAGATCATAATATTATGATGAATTACTGGAGGTATTTCCTCAAAACTGACAGTGATAGTGTGAAATATAGGAATGACGCTGTCTGCCTGCTGTGTCTCTTTATTATAATAAATATCTATAATCTGAGGCTATTTTTGACTTTGGAGGATTGTATTAGAGGAAAGCTGACAGTTGAGCGACAAAGCTGAAATAAATTGAAATTCTATGTTCCGTTGTATTAGCCGATTCCCTGAAGACTGTCGACTATGTGTGCAGTCAAATCCAGGGCCAGCTTTATTTGTTCTTCTACTTTCCATTAGTAATAATGTGCTGATATTTCACATAGGAATCTACTTAGGTGCACTGCATGTGCAAAATTCTGCCTGCGTCTCCTAAGTATTATATCTCCTAGTATTATACTATATTGTAGTCCGCTATTTTCATCTTGTAATACGTTTGGTATAAATATTATGGACATTTTGCTTTTGGATTTCTGCTTTCACCGTCGAGACAAGAAGTGTTAACGGGCGAATGAATATTTGAACTGCAAGCTTTTATTGAAAGGCAAATTATTTACATTTTCTGGATAACATAAGTGCTACTTGAGTGAATGGGGAACGAGGGAGAGGGAAGACAATAAAGTGAATCTGCGACAACATCCACCAAAGTAGATTTAGTGCAAATACTTATTATGCACTGGTTCAAATTCAGTTCATTTTCTTCAAATCCGTTTATGCCATCCCGGTCTCGTGCACTTTAGCACTATATTTGTATTATGTTGTTGTACTATTATATTATTATATTATTATTTGGGGTAGACAGTACTACGCAGTAATTCCTAGCATAACACAAATGGCATGTGATGTAGGTTCTAATATGTTTTTAAAGATTTATAGTTCAAGGTTTATGCTAATTTTAAAATCCTTACCTCTAGTGGCATCATAAGAAACGTGACTAGTAAGTCCGCAATAGCTAGATGAAGGAGAAATAAATTGACTCGATTCAATCTTGCTTTCATTCGAAATCTGAAAGAGAAAATAACATTTTGTTCACAATTTTATATTACAATGTAACACTTCACGATTAGCTGCACAAACTTTGCGTCTAGTAATTGAGGTGTGAAGAGAGAAATCTCATTTACATGGAGAAAGTGGTAAGGGAAAATCAGAGTTAAATTGATATTAAATTGATTTTATAAAGTTAGCTAGAAAAAAGACTGCTATAGAGGGTCAAATGTGAAAAGTATGGTATGAAAATGTAAAATAAGCACATTTTTTGACAAACTGATTATTGATTAGTAAAAGCAATAAGTGAAAGTAATGATAATGGGAATATGTCGCATGAGTAGCACAAATGATTTTCATTTCCGAACTGGACGATTATCATTGCAGTTAGCTTCAAGTAAAAATAAATAATGATTATTGATTAGCAAAGCAATAAGTGAAAGTAATGATAATGGGAATATGTCGCATGAGTAGCACAAATGATTTTCATTTCCGAACTGGACGATTATCATTGCAGTTAGCTTCAAGTAAAAATAAATAAAAGCTATAAAGTAGATAGAAATAAATAAAAATAAGTAAAAATAAATAAAAGCTTTGAAAGCTTTTGTTTCTTTGTTTGGTATAATTGCTAATTAATTTATGATTAATTGCATTTGTATGCAGTTTGTAGGTATTAGGTATGCAGCTTACACCACTTGCACCACTATACATGGATATAAATATATTTGGAGTTCTATGAAAGTTGAGATTCAAGTAGTCTTATAACTTGATTGACATAAGGTAATTACATTTCTTGTTCTGACTCATACTCATGAGCCTAAAGATGTATATATTATGCCGCTTCTTTAGGACAATGACATTTTAATTTTATTAAGATCGAAGATCGAATGTTTCCGGTTCCTGTGTTAACAGGAAGGAATGAAATTGATATTCGAAGCATTCTGTTCTTAGACATAAAGAAACGTATGCGAGTAAAATTAATATTAAAATTTTTCTTTGCATGACGTCAACTGCTTTTAGACTATACTCTAAAAGTTACTCTCTTTCTGTCTCTGACATAACGAAGGCAATTGCATTAGGTAGTTTTTGGATTTCACCCGAGGCGTTACACAATAAGGTTGGTTTTGTATTTGTGAGTTTTTTATTGTAGTAACCAGAGCGCAAGAGACTACATTCATCGCAATAAAGAGCCAATACGTCGTAGTAAATAAGCTTTTTATTTGTATCAATATTTGAGGCTAAAACGTAATTTTGGAAAGTACCTGATGATAGTGGCAAGAACTGTGATGTTTCCAATGGCAGAAACGAGCATGAAGGACAGAGTAGACAACAATAGATAGGACGTGACCGTGGTTGAATTGCATATCGATAGGCAATTCGAATGTTACATTGTCGAGAGCAGAGATGGAAGTCTGATTTTCGACGAGTGATCCTAGGGCGGTATTTTCCGACTCATTCTTGAGAAAAGTAACTTTAAATGCGTTTAAGTTTTCATACACTGAACTGTCAGTTTCATCCAGCCCCATCTCAGCTGCAAACTTACTCGGAGAGACAGTTTCCTCAACCATCATGTACTTCTTCATGGCTATTTGTTTCTTGCTTTCTCCTGAACAAATCTTTAAGACTGGAGAAGTCAAGCAAACTACACTTATATCCCAATTTTGTACAATTACGCTACATTTTTTTCAATTGCTTATTGAAAAACATATTTTCCCATTGATAAACTTCTTATTTGTGAATCCTCTTATAAGAACGGGGAGTGAAGAGGTTTTCCATTTCAGTATTTCTGTGATATTTTACTTTCCTTTCCAGAAAGCTCCATGGATGAAACTTTTAAACATTTCCTGGAAAGTTTTGTTAGGTATTGTTGTAATTTTTTTCAAGATACGATGCACCCAGAAAACTTCATTTGCTGATGGAAAGTCGAAAGTTACCTATGTTCGTTGTCCAGGATGACTAATACATTCAAAAGTGTTCATCCCATGTACACTGTACTTTAGTTGGAGGATAATTGAGCAGATTTGAGGATTTTACGTTTTGTTCTATTTCTGTTGAATGTTTAAAAGTTTAGGAGAAAGTATACATTAGGTCTGCATAAGTGCAGATTCATCGAGATATGACTAAACTGTGTAGGAGTAGAAATGGATTTGGGCTGAAAAGTAATTATGATGCCAATTACACGGCTGGGAGGATTGCTATTTTCACATGGCTACAGTAAATGGCATGACATAGCCAGTGTCATTAGAAGGTCATTGAATTGGGATCGTGAGTTTTAGCAAGTTGTTGTGATGGCAAGATGCGATTGTCAAGAAATAAACTTTGTTGAAAGTTGTGGGAAAGCGAATGGATTGCTGAGCACACAAATACTACTAACACAACAATCCTCTATTTGGGACACTTTTATTGTGAGACTTGATTTTTTTGTCACGATGGCCTGACTAGGCAAAAAGCACCGTAGTTAGAAACAAGTAGATTGCAATCCACAATTTAATTACATGTTAGGAAAAAAACTGGGACGGTTAGCAAGTTAGCACAGTAGGTAAACTACCATGTGTGATAGTCTTTAAATGTATATAATTATAATACTTTGTCCGTGTCTGCTCGTGTGCGATTCCTTTCTTCGGATTTCCACTCACAGATATCTTCTTCGTGTAAATTATAATCTTGCTTCAAAGCTTTGTTATTTGAGTTTGAATTAAACCCGGCCAGGAACGTATTGTCTTCTTCCTGTGTCATTAAATACATACTGCACATATTATTATATGCAAAGAATTATTCTGACATACTCCTGTCGACTAAAGTACATTGTAAATAATAGTCTAATAATACACAGGTAAAAGTCTGTTTGACTTTAGTCACTTATTTGCATTGAAACACCCATATTATGCCAGGCTGTAATAGATAATTATAACCCTATCCAATTACTTTCAGAACATAACACCTTATGTTTAAGCTAAACCTAATAATGAGGTTTTATAAGGATTAGGAATTTAACCCGTGATACATATTTGATTAAAACATTCGTTTCACCTTTGCAATCGCAAGATACGGTGATATAAATACAATTTCAAACATGTGCACTATGTAGCTGGTAGTATTAACTGCACATACGCCCTTTTACTTATTAGCCTTTTACATGGCTTTACTGGCAAAACAAACATTATTTTATCGCTAAGCCTCAAAGGCATTGAGTTTGAGTGCGAACTATAACACTATCGACTTTGAGCGCTTGTGATTACAATGGAGTCACAGTGAATTGGGAATTGATAAGGAAATACTCATCTTTTATTATTAATTTTACATTAAAATCCCAAATCCTTAGTTCATTTATAAATTGAAAGGTTAATTAAACAGAATTATCTTCCATTGCCCCAAATCCAGTTCAGACTTAAGTAGGAAATCCCATTTACTTTATTATAATATGAGGAGACTGAGACGAGACCATTATGCAAGCTTTTATGAATAAATAAGATTTACATTTTCTCACTCATCATTTAGTCTAAGAATCAATTTCCTCTCTGATAAATCTTGTTAGCACAGAATAGAACGTCAAACTTTATAAATGCCATAAGCTATATACTACGATAAAGTACCATCAAACCACAACATGCGCATGCATGGGACAAAACAAAATGTCTTTTTCTGGGAAATGGGCATCAAAAATTAATCTTACCATGAATGAATGAATATTCTATTATGTTGTGGGCACGTCGCAAAAATTACAAAGATTTATAATCTTGGCACGTGGATGTGCCTCCTTTATAGTGGCTTTGAAGTTTTCAATCAAAGTGTCACCACATGATGTCTTAAACTTGGAATTGGAATTAGGTAGCTTTGTTTTGTATATTTCTGCTATGATGAGGACAAAACAAGGACGCCAATTAATTATGTAGTCACTTGTCCTTGTTGAGAAGCACCACAATTGATTTCACAATTCACAATGTCGTGTTAAATAGTATAACGCAGGTCGTACAAATACTCGGCATTGTATACAAGATAAATATTTTCGCCAGATTAAAGTAAGTAGATACCTAATGGAGAAAGCTGATAATAATAAAAAATATGAATTTAAGTTGTCCTGATTTCGCAAAAGTAAACTTGGACTAGACAGTCTCACCGAGCTTAATTGTCTGATTGGTGGTGGAACTTGTTTAAAGCGATTGTAAAGCTGAGATCTTTTTAGTTAAAGATCTACTAACATATTATATTGATTTTGAGTTGAAAGTAAAATCTCAATGGAGTGCTCATAGCAATTGAAAAGAGGCTCAGCGTAGCGTGGCGTGGGAATCCGTCGGTCGATGTGAATATGAAAAGAACTGACGGAGAAAGTAGGAATTGAGCTGATCGTGAGAGCCGAGCTGTTCATTCACAGAGTGATCCATCTGCACTGGGCAAAGTTCCTTTCTCTGTTCTGCTTTTGCTTCAACACAGATCTGACTGTCAACGCTGGGCTGTTGTGGGATGTTGGATTGCAGGATCCGTGTGTAGTAGGTAGAGACCAATGTCATAGGATGATATTTAACCGAAGGTCTCATACAGCCTAAAGTAGCATACACAGATTTCGAAATCTTTGTCCTTATAGCTCCTTGAATATTATTACGTTATCTTCATACACCCACATCCCAACCTTTTCGTTATAAGGAGTCACTTTTCTGAAAATATTTTACATAGGAGCTGATATTGCCTTTCTTTGTGCCCAATTAGTTGAGAATCTTAAGAAATAAGGACAGCATACAGTATCTAAGCTAATAAAAAATATCTACTAGCACAAAGGGCCATCGAAATTTAATTTTTATCTATGTAGCTATCTAACGATGCATTTTCAATTCAATAACGTCTCCTAACAAAGTTAAGTCACTTCCGCTCCCAAACAAATTCAATATGAATGAAAATTGAAGAGGTGATCTTGAACATTGCTCTCTCTTTACACAGACGTAAATTGTCCTCATTGTTAATTTGCATTTAAATTGCTCATTACTCTGTCCAAACGGGACCCATTCATGTGACGGTGAATATTGAATTAGTGAAAGTAGGAAGTTAGTGCTGGACAGTTTAGCTCTGTAAATGAATTTGAATTTTTATTTGAGCAGCTTTTCAATTTCTTTTTTTTTGCTTTTATTGGGTTTTTAGGAAACCAAAAGTTAAGAGATCGTTCTGATAAAGAAAGGTATTCATTGGTAGAAGGCTTTAGCGTTGGATAAATTGGAACTAATTATTTTGGTCTGATTGAGGTAGAAGAAAGAAGACGTCTCACTCAAGAAGATGCCTAAGAAAGATCTGTTGAGAGTTGAGACTTTTAGGTAGCGGATTCACTCACTTCACTATAATAAATATCATTTCTGTAAGAGCATGTAAAGGACTTTTATGTGTGGGCGTCTTGCGTCTTAGTAATTTGTAAAAATGATATCTTCTCTGCAGTTTGGCTAACATTGCTATAATATTATCCATTAATGTTGGATCTTTCACTAAAGTCTAATAAAATGCTATCTCCTTTCCGATACCTCCACCTCCGCCTGCCATCAAAGGAAAAAGTGAAAAGGTAATGAAGCTCGTAAAAGTTCACTCAACAACCAAATGTGGTCTAGTAAGGATGCACAATGTAAATTTAATATACATTGTGTGTGCAGGTGCACATATTAAAAGTCTTTCAAATGAATCTGTTTGTTTATTGTTTACATACGTGCATCCTTTGAAGGGAACATATTGATATGACATGAAGATATTATTCACCTGTCAGTTAACGTACAAAATATATTTTTGTCAAAATGAACAACAGATAGTGAGTGACATGCCTGTACATGCACATTGCACACCTATAGATCAAAAATGCTCCATTTATTTTATGCGGGTAAATACATAAGAAAAGCGAATACCGCATGAACAATGTTAGCTACCTACACACTTTTGTGTTGGATGGATGGGTGCATTTCGTTTTAGACAAGGAATAAGCCGTCATACTACATCTGATTTCCTCTGATACCGTAATACGATTAGGTCTTAGCCCATGCTATGTTTACATGTAATCACAGGCTGTCAGATTAACCTTTGTTAATGCGATGATACACTAACTTATAAACATAACCTTTATCTATGTACCAGGTTAATACAGCAGACTAATACTGCCAGTCTATCCGAGAAATCTGTTTAGCAGTTTCAATACGATTTTATTTTCACTACACCCACGACCCATCCTACCACATGACGTAGCTAGAAACGTAGACACAATATTTTCTTTGACCCAGGGACTTTTAAACAGGTTGACTTGACTAAAGCAATCAGTCTAAAATGAATAATAAAATAATAATATGTATCAAAATAATACTTGGAACTCTAAGTTTATTATTTTTGGAGTGACAACAACAACATTTCTGACATTGATCTTGCAATACGAGTGAAATAGACTGAAAACAAAGTAAGAACTCATACAACTTGTTAGAAACATTTAAAAAAATAACAACGCCATCAATTTTTGAAATGCCCCCGGGACCAATTTCGTAAAAAGCCTCCCTTGGGACACTTGGGGTTGGGAGTAAAATGGGTTTTATACACGTAGAGAGTCAATAATTAAGTGTTCAGCAATATTTGTAATAGAGCAACTATAGAAGGATTATAATATCGTTCATCAAAAAATATTTAGGGAGGACCGGAGGACTGGTTTTGGGGTATTGTAAAATTTATCAATGTGATAGCAGGATCAGGACAACAGGAAACTTCGGGTGAATGGAAGTAGGAAAGCCTTCGTTGCAACTAAATGCATAGAAGTAACTGTCAGGAAATTGTTGTGCACAACTTTAATTGCTTGATCTGAATGTTTAACAATGCCAAAGAATAAACCAAGTACATTCTTTTGTAAAATACATGCACATGATATGCACCAAATTATCTTGCTGATGTCTTGTAAATTACAGCCAACTTATGTTCCTAACTCAAAATTAAATTTCAGAGGTTACTATTCTGCTTTCCTAAGAGCTCAAAACCCTGATAAACTTCTGTTTTGTTCTACATATTTAGCCATAAGTTATGTATCAATTTGGGGCATTGCAGTGCAACTGCTCGCTTGTTTCAAGACTCTTAATTTTTAATCTTGAATAAAGTGCTGTTATACGTAGTATACGTACATGTGACATCTGTGATATTAGCTGTCAAAGTGTCAAGTCAGAAACAGCAGAATTACTTTCTACTTTGTAGAAATTAACTTGGAAGTGTTTGTATGTGTACTATGCTCCTGTTTCACACTTACATCTGTACATGCATGCACAGTGAAATCCAAATAAAGCAATGACAGGACCGGCTAAAAGTTTCCGTTTAATATTAGGATCCTTCACATAAAGCGTAGAGATGCGATCCACAATCTACACATTATTATTACAGAGCAAAAAAAGTCTCATAGTGTATATTATGCAATTCCCGTATACAGTTGAATTGAAACCGATGCGATGATATGTTTTGCCTTACTTAATATAGGCATAGTTATTATATTATTATTATGTTATGTAACCATTATGTAACATAATCTTTTCTAATTCAACAATAAAAATAATAATTTCACAGTAAAATACGATTCTTAGAAACGTAAATGGCACCGTTGAATCATCAGGAACGATTTTCCATTATAATATATTATTATAGTTCAAACCCTCAATCTACATTATTGAAATATAATATGCATCCCTACCTAAGTACCTAAGTACTGAAAATGATTCCCTGCTAATTATATTAAATTGAAAATGTCATTCTCAGTTACGCTATGTGGTGGAAACCTGTAACGTCGTGGTCCTGGTGTGCTTACACATTCAGTATTCTTTAAAACGCTGTCAGGTTAACCTTTCTTTCATATTTCATATAGTATATGTTCGCATCAGCTCATTCTTGGAAGAATATTAAGTAGAATTGAATGAAACTGCCTTAGGAGAGTAATAAGTTTGCATGTTATTGTATTGTTTGAAGATACTACATCAAAAAACAATGTTTTCTTCGAAAAGTTGAGTCATGTTGAAAGTATTCGACTATCCGACCCGACCAATCTGAAGACGAGGAATTATAAAACTAATTTTAAAAATTAAATAAATCATCTGCACTAAAATGCTCGTGTAAAATATTGAAAGGAGAATTTTTTACGTTACAATAGTAGTATGATATGTAGTTATATGCATATAATCCACGTTTTTTGGGCACATTGAACTTTCACTTGACTTTCACGTTTACAAAAGTGAAAGTCAAAATCAAGTGATAGATTACTGTGCTAGAAATGGCGAGAAATTTTTAGCGTGCTATTTGGATGCAGACACATGACATTATATTTACATATAGAAAGTCATACTATTATGTCTACCTTGGTTTGCGGTTAAAAATTGCATCTCCTGATGGTGGAATTATAGAATCACGGAAAGGGCTAATGAAAATGCTACGTTTTTGGTTCTTTGACCACACTCCAATTGAGCCCGATTTCCATTTTCAAACTGAGCACTATAATTAGCATTCCAAAATCACGTCTACTTCAAATATCTTCAACGATTCCGAGGTTATCGTTCAAATGAACAAACAAACTTTCGGAGAAAGTACGCTCCGATACCCAAGTACCTACCTTAAAGATGTTAAAGGAACGTGGCGTTGCCTAAATCGAGCACAGATTGTAAGCGGGTATAATAGTATTGTGTATTTAACCGTCTATATTGACATTGAGAAATAAGGTAATTTAGTTTGAAAAGTTATTCAAGGAAGCATACAGCACAACTTGTTAACATTCTTAGACCCTATGAACTCGTCAGGGTCGACTTCACCTACACTAACTGATGAGATGTACTGCGCACTGAAAGCTTATTCAATCATTCCTTCACGAAACCCATTAAGAACTCCACTTTCAGTAAGCCTAATGCGCTGCCTGCTTGGCTTTCACCATCTGACTGATCTTATCACAAAAAAACTTAACAATTTAATTTCATTCTCTTTGCTGCATGCTCTTTTAGTGAATAGAGTGAATACTAAGATACACGATACACCTTTGCACGCTTCCGATGCTGCGGAAGAAACTTGGTTGTGTAGTCTACTATTACAACAACTGCAAATACCCATGGGATTTCAAGCTATGAGTATTCGTCATCTTTTAATGAATTGAGTAAAGTAAAAACACTAGAACTTAGAATCCCAGTTATGTTAAGTATACAGTCTAGTCGCTCCTATAATGGGAAAGCTAACCCTCTCCCACTCCCACTGTCAATCCTTTTTGATTTGACATTACTAACCGTAAAGAAAGCCTGTGAGTAAAAATCATTTTCTAGTCCTTTTATTGTTAATGTACAGGGATGTTCAAATGTAAGTGGACATACCGCTTTCACTATGTAAATGTAGTTATTGTCGTTTTACTTTATTTACAATAATTCCACTAGTCACAAATGCTCAAAATGACTTCCTCCAGTCTTTCGGTCAAGTATTTTGTCCTAATTTCTTCTAGTGTTGTTCCAGCATTTGTGGAGTGATGTTGTTGCAGCACTCAATAATTCTCTGCTTGAGTTCTGCAATGTTTGTTGGCCTGGTTTAAGAATAATAAGCCTCATTCTGAACAGAAGTGGCAATTGCAGACATAGGACAGACACAATATTCAAAAGGATAAGTAAAAGTGAAAGTAGCATACGCTGCTTAGGCGTCAAAAGAGAAAAATTATTTACATGGTGAAAGTGGTATGTCCACTTACATTTGCACATCCCTGTACGTACAATATTGCTTTTCAGGTGTCTCTATTGAGATATGGAGGTCACCTTCTATTCGTAAATAAATTAATACAAAAACTAAAATGTAATAATCTTCAACGAATTAATTAATAATTAATTATTGACTACAAATCCTGGCGGTTAAATCGTATGGCACAAAGTTCCAGATGGTTTAACCTGCAACCTGCGAGCGCAGAGACTGTGCAAGAAATTCTGAGAGTAGACTTTCGAGCTGCGACGTGAAGTATAATTATTTGTCACCATTTTCCGGTTTTTGGTTTGAGTAAGGCAGAATCTTTTTTAAGTAGGGCAGTTTACTTAGGAAAGATAATTTAAATTCGTATAGATATGCAGTATACTATAAGGATGGAAATAATGTTTGCCGAAGAGAAAGCTACTTTAGAACTTGTATTTTAATTATACAGAATTTTCCGATATGAATTAGGTGCATTGAAAAATATTTATAAAGGTGAAACTTTGTCTACCTTGTAATGTAGCTTGTGATAAGGAAAAATACTAATTAATAAAAGGACAAAATTGCATTCTTCTAAGTCGCTATTATTGCTACTCGACAGGTCGCAATCATTTTTTCACGCACCAATTGATAGCCAAATAAAGTCAAATATACGAGGGCTTCAATTGGTGTTGTGTGTACTTAATGCCTGAATCTGTTTTTGAACGAGTCTGATATAGGTACATGTGCATGATGTGTGTAAAGAATAATTTGTTTAGTTGAAACGTACTGTTGACTTTAGAATTCATAGAATTCATCATTCATCCAATTCAATGTTGATACATTATATAAATGCTAATTTGTATCATATTCGCAGTAGCAATGAATTTCATTTTAGACTTTATAAACATTAAAATCGTAAGTACTGATACGGAATAGCTGTGGCTAACATTGCATAATGCATTCTGATACACAAAGTGTAAAAGTTTCAAAGGGAAATATCAAATTCAGTGCAACTAAAATCTAAATTAATTTCTAGTCTAGATCTCTGATGAAATGCTATACATAAATTTATTTATTAAGCAGCGGCAGCCGATTGATAGGAATTCCCGTGTGTCTGTCCGTCCGTTCGCGTGATAACGCATGGACGGATGTATTCGTATTTAGCGTATGTATTCTTGGGGTGCGTGTGAGGGCAATAGAAAATTGGGTTAATCGGATGACCCCTTCAACTTTTACATTTCATGGTAGGTGTGATTTACCTGTGTAACCTCGTCAAACCCCGTGTAACCGAGTAACCGCTGCATGTCTTGGTGACGTCTTTACCCGTGTAACCACTATGCGTTATAGTAATGTCGAAAAGTGTAAATGAAATGTAAATCCCATCGCCACTGTCTATTTACAGCCGTTTTTACAATGGTTTATTAAATATTATGATTATCTGAGTAGGGCTAATAAATAAACAGAGACAGTAGGCCACAGACACCTTCACATTTCATTCACAGTAGAGAAGACCACAAAAGCCCAAAGATAACTGCTAAAAAGCCTGTCGCTTCTTTGAGTTGTATGTAAATTAAACAGGAACACTGAAAGGGATGTAATTTTAGGGAAGAACAACGTTGACACCTACACACAAAGCCCTGGATTTCCATAAGGTAACTTAATCTTAAGAATAACAAAGTGAAATAACATTATGGACTGTATATGGTGTAGACTAAGATCTGCTTTTGAGATAGATGTACAAGTATGAGGGCCCTTGTGATAGTCAGTTCGTCCTGCATCCATTCAGATGAGTTCAAAGAAAGTTGTCAGTTTGCATTTGAGCTTAGGAAACACAAGCATCTCCTTTCATTTGATGAGTCGCTAGTAATACGTACAACGCACATCCCTCGAATGCTTGCATTATTTTGTGAAAGCAAAGACAACTTTCCATTAGATTGCTTCACGACTACGTGTAGAGTGTCCGCAGATCAGTGCATCCAGTCGGCTTAAAACGAATACAATTCTGCCATGCCCAGCAGTCAAACTCTTGCTTATTCTAGATCCATAATAACTGGCTAAAGTAGGAAGCAGCTAGAGCTTCTGTGATTGCACAAAGAACTTTCTCCCTATATATCTGCTAAGACCCCTGATAATAACAAAAGTAAGGGAATATATTTAATGCTACCTTAAAATTAATGGATTTTTCCTTAAAATAAATGAAATATTCCTAAAAATGAATTAATGCTCCCATAGTGAAAGTTTCCAGAAAATTAGTGAATGTGGAAATACTGAATTTTTTAAAATTTCCATAAA
>JABASI010001723.1:0-23192 GCA_019776505.1 Tomocerus nigrus
AGCCAAAGGCCGTCATAAATGAACTTGTCTTTGTGAGATGACCTTAGTGCAATATATCCTCAGGTATTTTCTCTTTCTTCTGCTTGCCATGGTTAGAGTGCCTTGACTGCTTGGATGATGTAGGTCAGTAAAATTGAAAAATGGGCAGAGGGATGCAGACTGAGGGATAGAAAATATAAAAATTGTTGAAAGATGAGAAGGAGGGACGGTAGATCACCTGAGTGGGCGAAGCATCCTGATTACCAACAGCATGTTGGCCCTGTTCCTGAGTTCGGAATGCAGGACTTTCCCGTTCCTCGGCCATAGCGGGCTGGTTGTTCTGTGGGGACGGAATGGAGGAAACGATGGAGGTTGGAAGTGAGGATTTAGCATTGGCCGCGTTGATTACAGTCGGCAACGGCGTGTAGACAGGTCCTTTCTGTGTGTTTGCCGCGGTGGACAGGCCGATGAGAAAAACGACGAAGTAAGAAGCAGTTCTCATTTTTCCTCGATGACTGGCTCTACCTAAAATGGCATTCAGTGGAAAATTCATTACAAACATTAGACATGATCGTTGAGTCGGGCCCAGGGAAATCTCTAGAGACGGTAGGACGAAAACGAGAGGATGCTCAGCTAGAGAAGTGAGGCTGTCTCATTTTGAAAATGTTTTGGGATGAAAGGAAATGGATTCCATTCCAGAGCAGAGAGCAGAGTGAGTTTTTTAATAACTTTCACCCATTGGCCATGTGCAGGTAGCGAAAAGGAGGATTGGATGTGATAGAGAGCAGACGAAATTGTGTTAGGTAGGGTAAGTTACTAAATTCTCAACTGTTCGCCATTCAATTCGTAGGGAGTGGTAGGTAGACAACATGAAACTGCTCACTTATAATATTATAGCAAAATAAAGGATAGTCTTCTCTACGTGTATATAAATACGGCGTAGATGCTCTAGATCCTACACTTACACATCAGCATTGAAATAAAGGGAAATGAAAGGAAGGCGAGGGAGCTAAAAGGTCTCTTCTTGCTCTGCCAGTGACTTTCGAACCCTCAAGTGAAGCTGCAGACTAAATTAATGCATTAGATATATAATACATATTTATTACATCTATTAAATTATATGTGGCCTAGCCATCAGTATCTCTACGCATCTTTCTGCACTTCGTCTAGCTCGTACAGCGATGTGCAGATTAATGCAAAACAATTGCATAGTCCTTGCTTATTTCCCCACTCTTGTATATTATCCTACTACATCTCTCTCTCTGTCTAGTAGAACCAGCCGTGGTAATTCTCTCCCTCTCTCTCGCTCTGTTCTGAATAACCTAATTTGTGACGGGGTAGCTAAAGCAAGACTCGAGTGAAATGATTTTATGCATATTACTATATTATAATATATCGTCTGTAATTTCTAAGGTTTCCAACCTTTGCTTTGCATGTATCTGTGGATGATTACGGAGGAAAGATAAGGAATAATCTACGATTATCTACCTAGTTAGAATTCATACAACTCTGAATGTCTCTGAATGAAATAGATTATGTATGTATGAGGAGATGATGAGACTTTACATAGAAATCCTACAAGTTCTAGTTAAATACAAGAATTCCATTCCTCCTCAGTATTTCTACGATGTGTACATATAGTTAATACATAGTCAGTGTGTGGCTTGACTTACATTGACTTAGCTCTAATCTTTGACTGTAGTAATAATACGTACTCGGCATCCCTGACTAAACGGCTAGAACGTAGAGAGCAAAAGATTCTTCTTTCTGACGTTTGTATTCTTTATAGCCATGGCTCTATCTCGCATTGAGGTATGTAGTGTTGTTGTTATATATGCTGCAAGACTAGTGTCAAGTTGAGTCAGTCTGAGTCTGAACGAGATTTTCTATTGCTCAGCTACTCACCTGTGTGCGACTGGGTTGAGATTTCTACTAACTAGCCTTAAACTCATTCAGACTACTTCCGGCAAGATCATAAATGAAAACAAGGCAGTTGAGAGCAGAATGGCGAAGACCTGACTTCATTCACTCACTTGGACTTTTCTCCCTCTCTCTTTATGTATTCTCTATCTCGAGAGTTGGGCTCCTACTACTCACTCCACGTCCACCACCAGAAGATTCTCTGGCTTACGCTATTTTACTCTGTCTGACTCGACTGGGACTTGACTGCATTCCCCAGCGGAAACGTGCATCTGTCCCCCATTCTCTGCTCTTACTAACCTATATCTCTCATTAGCATTAATTGCTAACAAAGTTCAACCATCTATGAAAAACGCTCAAAATCTTTTTAGCTTTATTACTTCAAATTCACTCATTTCTCCTCGTCTACTTTTATTTCGGAATTCTTTTATGCTTAGGCACTACAGACAGGAGAGTTTATATCTTTCTCTACGAGCTCAGCTCACTGATTTCTGTTGTAGATAAGGAAATAGACACATAAATAATATCTGTACATTTAATTGATGGATAGATTAGTAATCAAGAGTTTGTATTGGTATAACAAGAGCGAGATCTAAGCATCCTACAAAATGCATATGTATTTATCTGCAAGTAATACAAGTACACTTGTATAGCAAGCAGTTCATAATAATAGAACGAGTATTATGTATATGGAGGATACTCTGTGCAAAAACCACAAGTATCTGCTACAATGTTATTTGCTTGCACATGATAACCCTATAAAACCACACAGACTTTACACGGCACAGCTCTGTAGCGTAATTTTACTTATTCCTCAATGCACCTGATTTTATAGTTCACACTATAATGCAAAACGATAGACAGAGCAGGCAGAGCATCAAATGATAAGTAAATAGGTACGTACACTTGTAGTTAATGATGTGAATGTAATGTGATCATGATGATGACACACTCAGCCTCAGTTTCTATCACTCTATTAACGAAGGTGCAATTCTGGCGTCTCTCTACCTGCCCAATCTTGAAATATTTATGTATGAGAAAATGAAGATGAGCACTCACCTGTGTCGAACTTGGCTCTTGAATCAATTTCAAACGAAATTCACAATTTCACAAAATCCAAACTGTTCGAGATTCTGGGATCCGTTTTTATAGTTCTCTTCTTATGGACGAACACTGCACACTGAAAATTTGAGGCGTGAATCCCGGGTTTTTCTACCTGCGCTCGGCGGACTCCTCATTTAAGGGGAGGCTACTAAGAGCCTGAAGTTCTTGCTCATTGGTCCCGGCTTTTCCCTTTAACACCTCTTTAGTGCTCTTTTAACAAGTCCTTAGGATCCCTTAAGTCTGGAGTCAAGGGCGGACGAATCCCTACCTTAACCTGACCTCCACATTTTTCTCATTGTTATCTTCACGAGAATTGTTTACCATCCTTGCTATTCAGTTCAGGTATACTCAAAGTACCTCATTCCACCTGGCTCTCCCTCTTCATCATCTTCCTCAATCAAAAATGCCTATACGCATCACGAATGTAAAAATAAGGGTACCTACTCAAACAAGATTTTCATGTAACACTTAGCACTCATACTCATGACTCACTATACCTATATGCAAATAGCATAACTTCCTATAACAGTACTAATCGTGAGCAAGGAAATTTTTCCTCGACTACTTCTTTTCCTAAAGTACGCAGTAATCGCTCTATAATTTATTTATGTGCTTGTTTCTACGCAATATGAATAAGACGGTAAAGATTAGTATAATATTTATTTAGGTGCTGAGTGTATAGGTAATTGTATCACCCTATTATGTGTTATTAACGGTCCGTCGTAATAATTCTCGTAACGTAGGTATTATCGGAAAAACTTTTAGTAATAAAGGGAAAGAAACGTTTTAGAAACCTATTAGCATGTTATTGTGATAGTGACACTCTAGTAGGGAAGGAAGGCATGAATCACAGTTTAGTCAACAGATATTTTTGATCCTTTTTATATAAACATAGACATCCTTATGATAGTTACAGGTTTACATGTATTGTTATTGCTGAAACAATCAAAAGAATATCTCGACAAGTCATTTAAACAATATCGCATAAGTGCATTGTGACATTGTCAAGAGAAGAGAAGGTAGTAGTACCTACGACGTTTGTTGGCTAGCGGTAATAATGATATCCTTATAAATAAAAGGCAGTTTAGGAAATAAGTGCATTGAGTTGTACGGCAGGCAATTAATCTTTAGGAATGAGTGTAGTGAGCCAGAGATGACACAATACAATAGAATGTGTGAAGATTAAGAGGCAGAATGATATGATTGGCTGGCCTGCTCTGCTTTTCTTTGGTTGACATAGCAGAGAGTGAGTGATAACAATTATGCATATTCTAATTTCCACAATAATTCCGTGTGGGGATGGCAGAGAGACAATGAACGCGGCGTGGCGTGCCTTTATGCTTACAATTAGCTCCGTGTCGAGTAGCCAATATTCAAGAGATCTCTTCGACTAACAAAATAAGTAAGGTTACGTCATAAACATTATGGATGGCAAGTAAAATCCATTTACAAATAGAGTAAATGTATGAATGTAATTGCAAGTATTTAAGTAAGTAGTAACAGATTCCTGAGAGTACTACTAGAACGAAATAATAAGATATTCTCGCTATTCACCTTGCCCATGCACATGCTAACAGTGTACGTGGTGAGTATGAACACACTCGAACATCAAATACATATTAATATTACGTACATAAAAACACAAACAATTGTTGTGTAGTGGATGAAGTGGATGTAGGGAAGCCGTGTCGAGCGAGAGATCCCGTACGAAATGAAAACACAGAATGCAGGACAATTGAATAGAATGCTACAGAAAAGGGCAGAATGTATGGCGGGGTGGTAGGCACTGCCTGTTTGCTCGTATTCGCAAAGTCGAGCCAAACCAAAGGAAGGCAGGGAAGACTAAGCCTAGCCAAGCCACTGAGTCCAAGCAAACAATCGCATTGTTGAATCCCAAGTGAGGCTAATAGTTACGTTTACGTAGGTATTGGCAATGCAGACACACGATGTGTGTGTATGTATGCATGTGAGGATGATGATGAAGGATATGTGGAGGAATCCAAAGGAGAACAAGACGAGAGCATTGGTCACCCCCACACACAAAGAGATAGAGTCGTTGCTTAGCATCGCATTCCGTAAATTCGTTTTCACGAACTGCTGACTAGTAAGTCTTCGTATATGTGGAAGAAGTGCGAAAAAATCGCCAAGTATAAAACGCGAGTGAGGCCCCAGAACACGACCAGTTTCCTTTTGACCCTCGAGTTTTGCTATATGCACAGTGAATCTTGTACCTTTTGTCTCATTAATTTCATTTTGATTTGCATCCCGTCTCTTGAGACGCGAAATATTATTATCAGTGCAGTTTTTAATTTGAATCTGGACGTCTCTCATCTCAGGTAATTTTAGTGTGACAATCTTTTCTGGATATTTCGGTGGGTGCTTCACTTCGCTCTGTAACAAAAGCCTAATTACTAAATCTCCATTGAGGAGGATTCATACATAAGTACAAATCTCCAGAGCAGTTTCCTCCCTTACGCAACAAACAACTCCTCGAAATAGTTCCATTCTAAACATCTACCTGCCTGCCTAGCTTACAACAACACAACAGAATTTCCTAGTCTTCTCGTTGCGTTCTTACTTTGTTTGTTGGCTTCCAGATTTAGTTAAATATTTAACATTTCCTCCTTTCTCCTAAGTTACGTCACTTGCCATCAGAGATCTAACCTAACAGAACTCCACATCGCATTCCATTAAACAAAAAGCCAAAGAATACAAGAAAGCAAACAATATTATGTTTACCCAGAGTAGGCCGTGTCTCGATCTCAATCGTTTTTATTGATACTGGAGCGTTGCCTTCTTGTTCCCATCTACTTAGCTAAGTTAGCTATACACTCTTTTCCTGTTGTGAGGTTGTGACTCTGTTCTAGACAAAAATCACTAAGCCTTGACCCTACGCTACTGCAACCGTACATTACGCTACCTGAGCTACAGCCATGGATTTATTTACCCAACAAAGATCTACTTAGTTGATCGAGAATGGACAGAGGCATCTTCCAAACGAACAGACCTTCATTTATCGTTTCATAGTCAAGTGCAAGAACGGAGAATTCCTTTTTCCTCACAGTCATCCCACAGTCTCCTCTTTTAAAACGCTCATCCCTCCATTCAATCATTCATTCCTTCACATCTAATTCCCTAGAATTAAATCCACCGGAGTAAAAAGAAACGGTACCTTGTCAAGGACAAGGTCACTTTTTATCGAGTTCCCTTCCATTATCGACCCTACTCAACCCTTTTCCCTTTTCCACCTCCAGGCTCTTTCTCTGGTATTTTCCGCTTCTTGCATTTTTATCAACAAACAATAATAACTCTGTAATGTATTATTCATTTTTATTATTCATTAGTAATATTTACGAATAGATTTCACTGGTCAGTTTCCTATTGAAAAGTATGTTTGTCGCCATTTAAAGCATGATGATAGTAGCTCTGTCAGTGTAGAACGGTTTATTTAAAGAGCCTAGCAGTAGTTCTTTCCCATCATCACTCTTAAAATAGAGAGTCGATAAAGGAAAGTTTTATTATGTAAGGGGATGATGGTGCACATTAAAGATGGTCAAGTTTTAAGCCTTTGTCCTTGATGGCCCTACTTTTGAAGAGTTAGACCGAGGTAGGACGTGAGGCGAGTAGAGAATGAGACTTCCTGCAATATAAATAGTCCTCATAGTCATCGTTTTACTGTTAATGGATGGATGGAGGAGCATCTCCCAAAATAGAAACATCCTTGCCTCAAGCTATTTACACAACTCCTTAGCAAGCGATCTTGTGTGTAAGAACATGTAGGGAGTCGAGGAAAGTGATTTACAGGCAGTCATAGCAATTTCATAAGAGAGAAAGCATTTTATCCCTACGTTTTATTACAAGAGACGTAGAGACACAAAGTTTAGTGTAATGGACACGGAAAGCCCATTCTTGAATTCAAAATTGCCTTTCCATGGCTCCATAAAATAATTCACGAAACGCATTGCTAATAGTCAGGAGAATCTCTTCTATTTCTCACACAACCACCTTGTCATTCTCATTACTGTTGTCAAGCAATTCTCTTGAATTGCATTTCCCCATTCCACTTCTCCTTTACTAGCACACACACAACACTCCGAGAGACACCATTATTGTCTGATGCCTGCCTGCAAATCTATTTCTTTAGTACACACATACCTGTTCCTAATGTACGCAAATATACTACAGTCGTATCCTAGAACTTCTGTCTACTTCTGTATATCAAATTACATTCTATTGTTGCATCTCTGACCTATGCCCCCCAACAATCTAAAACGCCATGCTTAAAACTGAGGAGATTTGCCGTGATAAGTTGAATCTGTAATTCTGTACTCTCCCTAATGCATTTTAATTTAGATATGAGTATAGTTATACACAAACATTAGCTAACCAATTTAAATCTAGTCGTGTATATCTGTAGTTATGGCATAGCTTTGTAATAATGATGGATATAAAAGTAATTTGGAGAGAATGTAAATGTCTCTGGCGCTATTATTGCCGAGTGTTTGCGTATGGGATGAGAGGGAGTTCGGAGGATGAAACGGCGGGTTGCCTTTCGAGAATTCGGTGTCTTTGGGATATCGGATTCAGTTGCAGAGCCTAATCTACGCGTTAGTCTAGATTTTGTAGGAACTCAAAGTAGAGTAAACCAAGAGCACATTTTCCGAGCATCTTCATAGCTTGGCACGGAATGGCAGAGGATGGGAGTGCATTAAGTGCAAAATTATATGTACACACGTTCTCGTAATATATAATCGTTATGTTGATAGTGTAATAATAGTGAATGAGAAAAATTTCTAGGATGGAGGGTGAGAAGTAGGCAGAGAGGAGACTCGTAACTCGTACGTAAGTAGCATACACACACACACTCACTCAAGTGACTGGCACTATTAGGTAGCTCTGTATGAGTTGTTTAGTGGGCATGCACAATGAAGAGTACCTTATTGTTAGCTCCTTTAATGCATAATCCTCGCAAATATTCTGCTCTAATTGAGCTCATTGAAAGAGGAGAGCCAGTGCACAAAGCACGGACGGATGCAGATACGGTCAGAACGAGCATCGTAAAACTGTTGAAGGAGCTGGTTAACTATATAACAATTCCCTTTGTTTCATCAACTTCGAGTCGATATTAATAAAAATAAAAGGGATTAGCTAAAAAACACACTCATCACTAATAGCCATAATACATCCTCTCATTGTCTTCCATTTCACAATTAAAGCGGATTTGTATTTTACTTACGTGGGCAGAGGAGTATCACTTTAGTAGGTGACTCAATTTGAGCGCTAATTCTAGAAATGCTCCTTTCTTTTTATTTTGACCTACTGATGTCAAAGTCAAGGGAAAACGATAAGCCACGCTTGCTCTACATTGTCTCAGTCTCTCTCAACGAAATCGTCAAAGCATAATATTTTAATGGAGCACTTTTCAAAGAATTATAATCATTCTGCAGGGAGCGTTCATAATAGCCCTTCATTCTGCAATAACTGAGCTGTAATAGACACACACACACTCAACGTGGTGGCTCCGTGGCTCCCTTCTTCCATCCAACTCTTTATGCCACAGTCTGAATCTCTTTCTTATGCCAAGCAAAGTAAATAAGTGGACTATCTCTTCGATCACCACTTCATTCTAGTAATTGACAAGGACTCTTCATGCAACCGTCTCAAGAAGACACGACATGATTTTTCAGTAATATTTACTTAAACATGACTAATCCGTCCTCTTGCAGTGCATTTCATGAATTTTGACATGTTCAGATTATCTACGCATCGCACGCGTGTAGGCAATTAATCCATTACCCACTCATAGTAGTAATGATGATACAGATAGTATGTAGTGCAGTATATCTACTTTGTTGAAACATGTTTTACTTACACTAGTCAACCTAATACGCACGTTACATTTAATAGTTACAGTCTAAAACGTTTTATAAGTCAAAAGTTAAATTTTCACGTAATAACGGTTGTCTTTGTAAGATGCAATTACATTGTTTTACATTTTGAGCAAACTACGATAACGTGGATATTATTCTTAAGAAAATAGGACGCGATACGATAGTATAGTAAGTAGCTGCAAGATATTGAGCACTTAAAAAGAGAGGCAGGCAGAGAATGGAAACATAACTCTCAAGATGTAGGTATCTGATAGAAGCTAGCTAACGGTAGTTAGATGAAAGAGAAAAAGTGAGTGCCAATAAGATAGTGAGTGACATTTCCAGTAATCTATTTACTACATCATATATAAACTGGCGAAAACCGTTTGACAGGTGGATGAGATAGAAAATGAGATTTGGGGAATGTCATCTAGGGTAGTGTAGGGAATTGTAGGCGGAGTGTGTATAGATCCATTTAAGCAAGTCGATATGAAATGGAAATTGCATTGCAATCGAGGCAATAGAATGAATAGACGAAATCAAGTTTATGGATGCTGGAAGGGAAGGAGATAAAATAGTGGAGCATAGTAAATCGTAGATAGCTTAAGTCGCTGTTCTGTATTGAACTGTCTTCCTTGATCTTGATGTATTGGATCGTGGACGGAGGAGCGAGGAGTAGCGACAATCAAAGTGCAGTTCAACGCAGGGCTTTTCAGTTTTTTACGAGAGAAGACGCCGGGAGAGAGAGAGAGAGAGAGGCATTAAGGGCAGGATGACTGAATGACGATTCGTCTCTTTCACTGCTCATTTGAGCAGAAAGAAAAAGGTGAGGCATAGAAGAAGAGAAAAACCGATCCAATCAAAATCATGCAAATAGACATAATCTCGAGGAATTCTTTATTCTAAGTGTATTTACTTGAGCAGCCCTAATATATCACCATCTCTCTCTCTATCCTTATAAGATATGATAGTTCTCAGAATAAAGAAAAAACATTTTACATTTTGAATGTCAGAAATGATTATGGTTTTCTCGCTACGTATGTTTGTCGTATCAGTTTAGAAGGCATTTTCCAGGACGACACTACTCGATAAAATCAAATATTTGAAGGTAATAGCTACCTAAGTTATATTATACTATCAAGTAAATATGTTTTAAGATTCGAAAGGCCCGAAAGAGGATAGGAATATTCTAAGAAGACAGTGAAGTTATTTATCAATTCCTAATTGAATTTTAGTTAGATTTGGCTGTTCTGGGTGAACGAGAAGGTAAATATTTACGTGTAAGCTTGGAGATAGTTCATGTTGATCCCTGCCCTGCATAGCTAGGTTGTTTTTCAGCTTTAGCCGAGTGTGGTTAGTGTGGTAGGTAGGCAGAGGTAGAGTGCATGCATTTGGTGGTGAAACACAGGAGAATGATTGAATGCAAGTCGAAGGAAAAATGTTGTTGTGCTGTGCTTTGTGTAATTCCAAAGTGGTTAGTGTAGGAGATGGATGGATGGTGGAGAGAAGTGAACCCTCTGGTTAGACTAGCCCAGGCCCGGCCAGACAGGAGGAGAGCAAGTGAGAAATGAACGACTATTCTTTCTGCTACGAGTGAAGTAGGTGAAAGAGGAGGGTGGAAATTCAGGATGTGTTTGGTTGGAGTTCACCGTCCCGGACGGTCAATGTAGCAGGTCAGTGTGAAGGCCGAAGTACCGTTAACTAATTCTACCTGTCTGACAACTTGCCTTTAATTACTCAACGAATACCATTCATATGTATCTGCCTGCTACAACAATGTACTCTCCTACTTCTCTCTACTCGGCTAGCTCTGCAGCCCATCTCCCTCACTCACTACCTCCACAAATCAGGAGATATCGTTTGTTGTGTGTCTTCTATACAGCCCTACTAGTATCCCTATCCCAATAGATATACTCACTTACTTACTTACTTACTTGTATTAGTAGTGGAATAAGCGTAGAAAGAGTCTGTTGTGCACAGGTAAAAGGTAGGAACTGAAAACTGATCCGACCAGGTTGCTTCTATATTATTATAGCATAGCAGCAGAGTTTTTAGACTGAACTTACATTACAGCTAGGTAAACTGACGCTGCATGAGGAATGAATATTTTTTCATACACAAAGCCTTGCATCTGCAAGCAACAATAATAACACTAACAAGCTCTTGCTCACCTGGTTGCTTACATACTACATATAATTTATATGGCACATATGTATGTATGTAGTTATATCAGATATAGAGACACACAAAGCGAAGCACACCTTAAAGTTCTCTCCTTCAAAGGCAACTACCATCTTGTATCCAATTTCCCAAGAAACGAGTATTTGCTCTTTGCTTGATATCTCCTTGCAGTACTAACTCACTCACTGAGTTTGAGCATTTTTCTGAGCTCTTATAGAGTTTGTTATTCTGCTTGTACCTACTGGGAGCTCCATTGTCAAAGAGTGACAATACAGTTGCTTTACGAGGGTTAGGCATCATTGCTCTTAGCTATAGTCCTACATATTTACATAGCAGCAGCGGAGCCTAGAGCTAGAGCTGAGCAGAAGAAGATGCCCGTCCCAGTCATTTTCTTTCTAGGAGAATGGAATAGTAAAAAAGCCAAACTTGACTCACCAGAATTACCAGTTCGAGAAATTTTTCTGTTTTGTCTCTGTCGATTATTCAGCACCTTCATGACTCTACGGTTGATGGATGAGAGTCTTTATACATTTCCACTCTGTCTTCAAGTATGCATAGCGTGCCTCTTATACACACACACACAAGACAAGAAGAGTAGCCCACAACAAGCTTAACTGGCTACGTCTGATGTGCATAATAATAATAATATATTCATGAGGAGGACTACGAGTCTACTAGGAGCAGAGTGAGATGATAGGATGGCGAGAAGGAAATGTTTCTTCATAGCTTTACCCGTTTCTTGGTGTTTGTTGTTGGAGGCAGTCGTAAATAAATACTACGTTCACCCTAGCGTCATTATTATACAGAGATAATGTATGCAAGTGTACTTCTCATTTCAGATGGAATCCTTGGGCATCTAATGTATGACTATACATTAGATGCCCAAGGATTCCATCTGAAATGAGAAGTAGCAACAAGTAGGTCATGCTCAAAGGTAATCACCCCTGCCCATAATTATTAGCCATACCCGCAAAAGAAAATTACGCACACCGTAAACTTTATGGTCAAGAAGATGACATGCCATGTGGAGCAATCATTTCTTTCCGCATCGAAAACTTTCCACTGAGCCCCTCGTAGACTTTTGCTACACTCCCTATCTCCAATTTTACATTTTCATCGGCAAGGGTAAGGGAGGAAGAAAAGAGCAACACTCTGCCAACTTTTCAACATTGTAAGAAAAAGAATTTTTGCAGCTAGAGACACATAGTTCGATGTATGTAGTTCATATTAAATATTATTACTCGTCGTGGCTAGCAATCTTCTCTTCTTTTATATACCTACTACACTCTTTACTAACTACGTATATGTAGTAAGTAGTATTGTGTTACAACAAGTAATGCTAGATAGATGCGCCATTTCAGACGTAGCTAGCTATTTCGCTCTCCTCGCTAAAGTATGCAACTAGGAATCATACAATANTAGCTATTTCGCTCTCCTCGCTAAAGTATGCAACTAGGAATCATACAATATGTTAAGAATTCTATCAGAAAACTACTTATAAGTGCAAGAAACATTTTAGAGTCCTCCTTGCGAGCATAAACCTATATTATAGCATCTATCTATACGAGCATATTGTTCAGAGAATGTTATATCTGTAGGAGTCTCAGTGTCTGAGTGAGCAGATCTTATAACGATGTTCTATGTTCTGGTACATCCTGATCTTTGGCCAAACTTGGATGTTAATCAGCTTAAATTGCCTCAGTGGAACCGTTCCCTCCAACTTGCTACGATAGGCATGGAATTGCAGAAATCATGAGATGACTGCACTGTGCTTCATCTTCTTCTTGACGTACCTACGCTTCCCAAAGCCAAGGCTCTGTGCGATAGAAATATAATGATATTATGATGTGCTACGAACGGCTCTGCCCTTAACTTTTTACATAAATATTACTGACTTCTTATTCGCATATGCACAATATGAATTACTCCTCTCCATAATGTTATATCTTTCAAATATCCTACCTTCCTTTTATATCATCCACTGACTATACACTCATCAACTACCCAACTACTTCTCTTCCCTGCCCAACTCGCATAAAGCCAAGAATTTTCTCTGCACTTTGTTGTAGGTGTGATACTTTCTTGCTTGGAATTTTTTCAGCTGCAGATTTCTACTTATGTAGGTGTTCAAAGCATATCCACATGATTTTTCCATCCCACCGTCACTACGACTAACTAACTATTATCTCTAGTGTGAATAATATTTCCCTCAGAAATTCAACGGGCCATCTTTTTATTGCAGATAAACCAAGATGCATTGGCAAAAGCTGACCCTGTTGACCATTGCCATGGCTGTGACCGCCATGGCGGCTCCTCAATCCCAACAACTTCCTGCTACACAACAGGTAAATAATAGTTTCCATCTTTCTAAGACGTTATACTTAGTATACACATGTAAGATTCCATGAATAGGCTTCTATAACAACTGCCCATTGCATAACAAGTCCCTAAGTCACAGCCTCGTAAATATTTCATGCCTTTGAACAAGTAATAAAAGATAATGCACTGATGTAATACTTATTGAAGAAAAACGCCTTTAAAGTGTCATTGGTATCTACTTTAGTACCTAATTAGTACTCTTGTTGCATAACAACTTCGTGTAACATGTTCACATGTGCATTAAATGGTTTTATTACGTTTATTCAACTGAAGAAAAAGATCTAGCTCCCCATTTCCAACGATTCATTCATTAAAAATGTTGGCAAAAAACTTTGTTCTTAATTATCAGAAAAGGTTTTAGTTTGTTATGCAAAACCTTTTCACTTCCATACATTACATTATCGGTGTGTACTTACAAAGTGATCAATATTAACATAATTAGATTTCTATGCAAAATTTCCTATTTGTGATTTTATTTTTGTAAAGGCGGCAGGAAGTTCTCCCGTTGCTCAGAGCAGAGACGCTGCTGTGTATCCAGAAACGGGTGGCTATGCCACCGGGTACTCAGCGGCGGGCGCCCAAGCTGGTTACCCTGCAGCTCAAGCCAGCAATACTTACGCCGCTCCAGCAGCGGGCTACGGTCAACAAGCTCAAGCAAGTTATCCAGCCGCCGCAGGAACTAATGCTGCCGGACAAACTGGATACTATTACTACTACTATCCCGTACAGGTGAACTTTCTATTCTGGCACATCAAATGCACTTTTAATGGGCAGCATTAATTCGCACTTGTGTGGGTGGGTCAATGGCCATACTAATTACTTGTTCTGTGTGACTGTAAAGGAGCAAAAATCCGACTATCACCCGCCAAAAGACAATTACCAAGCTACCGATTCATACGGAATCGATCCCTTGGGTATCATCGCCGTCCTTGCTGTTGCCGGATTAGTTATTGCAGGCTTGGCTCTCCTTTTCCCAGGATGGGCTTACGTGCGCAGCGATGAAAACGTTTACTACAGAAGCAACGATGGCAAGTGAAAGACACGCAGTGATTTTATGTCTGTCAGGCTATTTTTTCATTTCTGGCTTTAAATGCCACCGACAGAAGTTTGAAAGAGGAAATCCTAACTTGTCACAGATCTTTCAATCATCATCAGCTCTGCTTTTATCTTTCCCTTTATGCTTTCTCTCTTCCAGGCTCCCCCAGCTTCTTAGGACTCAGCAAAGAAGACTATAGAACTCTCACGAGTCTCGTCCTTGCTGCCATCGAAGGTGAAGATTGCATCGAGAAAATGATGTGCGATGCTGGGAAATTAGTAAAGAAAGTCAAGAAGGCTGACACTTTCTTAAGGTGAGCATCTTATACACTTAAGACTAGACAGTTGAATTTATGGCGTCTATTGTAGACCTCGGAATGTCTTTATTTATTCTACTGCCTTTGTGTCAACATCTTTCAGCATGCCTAAAACTCATTCAATATTAACCAAGTAAGAGTAGAATATTATGGCAGGATAGTAGCGCTCTCGCTATATAGTACACAGTTGAAGTGCATTCTCAGAATGCGTAATGTAATAGTAGAACTTGACATTTACGTGCATTGAGAATGAGGTACTTTTAGTTAATGCTATTGAAAGTTTCTTTATGTGCAGCTAAAATTGCTATTATAGTAACTTCGTTTTTGTCAATATGTATCTTAGAGAGAGAGATTCACTTTGAGTCCGTTTCGAGATCGAATTGAAGATTTGAAGAGTATTTATGCAATTAGTGTAGGAGTTTTTAAAAGTAGAGCATTTTTTCTAAGTATTTACATTGTACAGCTCTCCATTTTTAGAAAGATGTAGGAAATCATGAGAGCTATTTATTTTTCTATGGATATGAGGCAATGCATTACGTCGTTGTTTGCGATGATTTTTAAAGAGAGTAAATTATTCGAGTGCAAAGAAGAATGCAGAAAGGAATCTTGGGCTAAGATATATGGACATGGATAATAGTAAATGGGAAAACAAAGGGAGATTGAGATGAGTGTTTTTTACCGTAGTAAATAAAATCAGTGTAAGTAGTACATGAGTGCGGAAGAGTTTGGCGTATGTAGCGTAGTATTTGGATATGTAGCTGTAGCATACCCAGATGCATAAATGTGTATTGAAAGTCTAATGTAAATTTATGGATGAAAAATTTGAATTTCAGGATAATGGAGGATTTAGCTCCAAGCTCTGTGTCAGGGACGATCAAGAAGCTGAGAACGGCGATGAAGAAGGGCGATGAGTGTAAAAGCGTCAGTTGTGCAAAGAAGAAGGTGTTGTAGGTAGGTAGGGATTAGAGACAGCGGTATTAATTGCCTAAAGAAAGACTTGTGAGTGTACCAGGACAAAATCCTAAATGAATGACTTTACGGACTGTCTTTTCTATTACAATACAAATGTGCAAAGGAGGACGAGGAGCTGATTATAAGTTAACAACACACTAATGACGACGACGGACAGTTAAATACGTTACGTTACCTCGGACTCATCTCATTGTGCATCTGGATTTCCACGGTATTTATGTATTTATACAGAAATCTCGGAATGGTCATTTGCATAGTCTTTATAATAACAAACTATACATATAAATGCTACATAGCTATAGGTACATATATACTTAGGAATACAAAACAAATGAGTACAGAAGGATAACGTACCATAGTTGCTATAAAATACATTTCTGTAAATCTACTGTACTTAGATGGCTAGATAGATACAAAGTTGCATAGACTGGCGCAGCTATGGTTATTCTATAGTCTAGAAATTATTATTGTAAGTGGTGGATCTGAAAAATCTTCACAGATGCTTATGACGTCTTCCTCCACAACGGCTCAATGAATTTACACACACAACACACACTCTACTATAACTACCTACTACTACTACTACTCTGTTGTATTAGAAGGAATCTCTCCTGTTGTACTTGTACACAAATTGATATTGACCATGCAAACGGACAAACCTGCTTATCTTTAGTGTTCTCGTGGCTTATTATCTAGAGCGGTGACTATTTTTTCTCGATGACTACTCCGTTGACTGCTTTTTACGTTTACTACAACGACTCTTTACTTACTACTCCCCCCCTCATCCATCCTTGCTATGTGTGAATATTTTATTTGGTATGATTTTGTAAGACGGGCTCAACTACATAAATACATACAATGTGTTTGTTTGTCAATAATCTCTTTGTCCCTTTTCCCCTAATACACAATAAGATTATAATATTCCTCTCTCTATATCTATCTCCCTCCCTACCAAAACATCTCGACACTACTCCTCCTATGTACTCTCCAGAAATGTGCTAAACTATTGATTACCTACTCTCTACTGCAAAATATTGCAAACGCCTTTAGACAAAGTGCTACTTCTACCAAAACCGAACTTACTGGTGGCAAAAAGGAAACAAAGAAAAACAAGAGGTACACTACATCATCGAATACTAACATACAAAACATTAATCTGCACAGGTTCTACAAATAAATTCCATTCTGATGAATTCATCTTGCACCCATGGATAAAATGTTCATTCACCGGTATTTAATAACATGTTATATATTTTATTGTTTGTTGCATGTTACATTCTAGTTTGTTGGATATTGTTGTATATTATGTTATTTGTTGACGACAACAAACTCGCAATGTTACATATACATTTGTAATAAAAACAAAATTATAAACAAATTCTCTTTTCTTACACAACTTTATTAACTACGCATACTGTTTCGCATCTCATATACATTCAAATCAATCAATTTATGACAGCAGACATAATGCCACAACAAAAACAAATATATTATACATATATCGCCAACTTTTGGTTACATTCATATAAATTAGCTCATCTTTTTCACGCTCAATAAATTGCGTAGAATGTGTAACAAAAAAACAAACATCGAATAACAACTTTATCTACTGAGATGATTATCATCGAGGCTTAATTCATTAATACTTATTTTTGCTTTACAGCAGGAGATCTAGCAATGTGTAGCTAAAGAGCTTTTAAATTTCACTAGTCAATATTCCATACCTAATTTAACACACGTGCAACAAAACAAACAGAAGCGTGTATTTGCCAATTCTGATTTCTCTAAAAAATCCTAAGTAGGTTTAAATTAGTAGGGAGCATTAGTAACGGGTATACCTAAGTAATCCAATGTGATTCGATGATTCTCTTCAAACTCTCATCTGAGTTTCATGTAAGATTTTATGGGTCAAAAGGAGAGCATTAAATTTTATTTTTTTCAAAGTACTTTTCCTTTAAGTTTATTTCTTTAGAGAGGTAGGTTAGAAATGTTCGTTCCTATCTGTATTAAATCTATTTACAAGAGCCACTTTTACACACCATGATCTAAATATAGAGCTAGAAATACATCGCTGTATCATATATCCATCTCTCTGAGCAACTGCTGTATCATATATCCATCTCTCTGAGCAACTGCATTTAGTAATACTACAACATTTATGGCAGTTGTCTCTGCCTTGTTTTCCATGTAGAACATTTATGTGTAGCATTTATTATACAGTTGCATGGTTTAATTAATCCTCAACGTTTACATTCAAGAAAATGCAGTAAGTAGAAATAATATCTAAAAAGAATTGTCTTAAGTAAGTTAAGTTCCTTAATCTCTTATCGTTCTTTCACACTGAAAAGCTAATGCACATTAGGCTGAATTGAGTGATATAAAATACATATTATAGTAATATATGGAGTATATAAGTTAAAGTATAATAGTTCATGTGCTACTGCTATTGGGATTGGGAAGTGTGTTGCTTGAGGCTACTGGCTCTCTATCGTACACCTCAAGCTGTGTTATGTAGCCGAGCTTAGTTTTCTCAATAAAAGATACGCTACTCTCTATGCATTGCTACAATTAATATTTTTTACCTACTTTTAAAGAGGTGAAGAAGAGTGTGAACTCGGAATTTTAATGCATTTACTCGAATAGAGTCACACACTCACACACCAGATCTGTTAGTGTACTTAATATTATTACATAGCACTTGACTTAAAGGAGTTCCTGACAAACCACAAACCACACTCATTCAGAAAGGCAGTTAATTTGTTTTAATTTAGTGCTCATGTTTTGCCTTTACTTACTACAAAGACTACTTATTGCTTCCAATTAGTATACACAGATATAGTAAGGTGCTACTCAATTGCAGAAACTTTCTTTCATTGTTAACACAACTTAATTTAGCTCGTGATTATATGTTTGCAAGGACCATTGTGCAGAGCACGTAGATATCTCCACTAGACTTGACTAGACTCACTAAACTACCTGTCTGTGTAGTCCCACAGGTACTCGTCACAACTGAAATCAACTAGTACGATGCTCCTGGTACTTTTTAATAGCAATTGCCTCAAACAATGAACTTGATCCTAACCTTACATATTACTTGTGAGCGTGATATACGTACACCAGCAGACTCAAATGTTTTACTCTCCTGCAAATTTAAAGTAGAGCAATTACTATCACTGACGTTGCGAGATAAGATTCTTCACTTTGCGTATGTAGCATAATATTATACTGTTCATAAAATAACGTGTGCCTGACAATAACAAGTCAGTTTTTTAATGCAAAAAAGTAACTCAATTCACTCATCGCCACTCTACATCTCCCCACATCCCAACTCACTGATAACTATTTTTCTGTGCTCTTTCGTTTATTAACTCATATTATAATTTTTCAATAAATTCACACTCTTTTACAGGTAATTAGCAAGTATTCCCAATTACTTATTTTTCCTTCTTACACATCATGCGTTGCCCTAAAAAACTACAAATAATGATACGTTCTGTATAATTCTTCAAGTTGAGTAAGGCATCCCTCTTTGCTTGTATTTGGTTTGTATTGAATAAACATGTAGATTAGATAAAATAATATGGCGGAATCGAAGCGTCGGATGCTTTTAAAAGGGGTTTAATGTACAATTTATCTATCCTGTAATAAATGATATGTTCTCTTATAAATACCGAGAAGATATTCATAATTAAACGCGTAATATCAACACACCAAAGCACAATTAGTAAGATACCCTATACAGAAACATAGAAAGACATGATACTTTGTCCTGTTCTAAAAACTAATCTTAGGAATAAAACTTAATTGACATTAATCGTGAAGAATAAATGTGCATTTTAAAATAATAGGTTGGAGCTAGTAGCAAAACAAATGATAGTCAAATTAGAAAAGCATTCGATAATAAATATGTACAAACATTTTTATTATATATTTTATATATACCTACAAATATATACACTTTTCTTGTCTGGCAATATCTGCGGACAAGAAAGTTTTAGCTTAACACTATTATTTGTATAAATGACAAATAAATGAGAATGCCAAAGTTTACATGACAATCATATTAGACATGCATATCCCCACCTACATTGCATTCACACAAGCCACGGGGATGTGAATGCTAATATCTCTTGAGAATGTAGATGAAGCATGAAAACTTTTCCGTTTGTTTCACTGTCTTATTAGTTTGAGAAAAGATTCCTATCACCATTTCCAGAATGCACTACACATCCTGTTTACAATAATCAGAGTAAACGCTAACCCACTTTTTTTAAACGATATTAGGTAATTAATGTGTAAAAACACCCTTTAGCAATCAAGAGTTCTACCGACTTAACATTAAGATTTTATTTACACTACACTGCTAAAAAAATTATCTATTTCTGCTACTGCTAGACTGCTACAAATATTAAATTGTCATTGTTTAGATGTTGCAAATTATATTATAATATGTTATATTTACGTCAGAGAGATGATATAAACCAGCAGTCTCTATACTAACATATGTCTCTGATTTACGTAGGAATGCATCGTTAGACTTCTCTTTCCAAATAATAGCAGGCCCATAAAAATGTCAACATAAATGCTTGAGAATCTCAATTTTCAATGCCAGGGTCAAAACTTTTAGCAAGAAAATGTTCCTGCACAACATAGAGGCATTATTTTGGGTAAATTTTTTCATCCAAACAAAACCATTAGAAATTGTGAAAAAAATTGAAATGATTTATTTCACAATTATGCACGCTACAATAAAATCTAAATAGCAGAGTAATTTTAGATATTTTCCTCACTGTAAGCATTTAAGATTTAATGGTGTTACCTATATAACGCAAGAATAATAGTGACCAAATGAGGAACTTCGTTTTTTTATTTCTTTAAAACTAGTTAAGTAAGCCAAGAAAAAAGCATTTCAAGTCTTCAACAATTTTTTAAGTTACAACTTACCGATTTGTTCACTCTACCTACAATAATGTCATACTCTTTCTTACTACATATTCTCTTACCACACACCGTCAAAAACCCACTTTAATAACAAATGTTTTTATTATTGTAGGATAAAATAGGTAGGTAATAATGAGTGGGCAGTACTAATGTCCTTATTGTAAATTCATAAATACTAGGACAAACCTAAAATGCCACGAAGGCACTAACTAAAAAGATGCAAGTATGTAAATGGGACTAATTTTTTCCGGATATGTAAAACCAAATGAATATCCACAAGAAAGTACCTAAGAGATTGGCAGCTGTAAAAACTGGAATAAAAAATCCAATCTGAAGCCGCTGCATATTATGCTTTATGGCTATAGTATACAGATATGTAGTATTACAAGATTTTCATCCTCATAGATACAAGGTAAAAGGTAACTATAATTTTGATGTGGAAAAGCTTGAAAACCATTATTTTTGCCACGCTAAATCTAGAAAGCTAAATGGTCTCTATTGTGTGGAATAATCTCAACGAAATTTTTTAGCTTGTAAATCGGCAAACATACAAAAGTTTTCTTATTACTTGCGAAGGAATGAGCTAATAGCTAACGAGAATTGACCGCATACCATTGGCCAACCACACTGTCACTTTTTTGTTGACAGTGACAAAAAGGGGGAAAATAACCATCTAAAGAATAGATACACGACCTAGGCTACTATTCTTCTTCACTTATTTATTTGAGTCATCTGGTTTCACTTTTACTTACACAACCAAATGGATCATAATGCATTCAATGTCATCTATGCTGTAAATAAAACACGCTAATGTATACTTTTACATATGTCGCAATAGAAAACATTTTTACAGTAATTATTGACTGTAATCTTCTTCGATGATATTTTGATTTATTTTCTCTGTAATCCTATAGAGTCTGCTTTAATTATTTTTAAATTACGCTCTGAGTTTTTAAAGGATTTCAAAATATAGATTCTTTCTAAGGAGGAGCTCTAGGGAAATTCCTAAAACTTCGTGGCTATAAACATAAGCACATCATGTAATAATACACTTTTAACTTTTGCAAATGTTCCTCAGACTAATATGTGACATGCATAGTGTGAGTTCGAGGACGTGTCGATTTAACTAGAACGCGACGGGGCTGCATACTGCATATTATTATTGTGAAAGGAGTAGAAATACCAGAAGCAAAAAGCTGCATTAACTATAAACTAAAACCTTGTTTACTGTTCACAACTAGAGTTGAATATTGCAATATAGGTATATTTGCCCACTGATATTGGGCATGGTGCTTTTAATTGTAAAATTCATTTTGACAGAGTTCATGCCTTCTTTAAAATTGTTTAGCTCGATTTTTGCCACTTTGGTAGTCCTTAACAAAAATAGTCCTCTCCTGAAATTACGTGTACATGATCCTCTCTTTTCCAATGTAAAAAACTGCTTTAAATATATTTATGTATAGTAATGTTACCACGAAACGCAGCGGCTCGTAACCATGATTCCATGTCGTCTCGCGCATTTTATTAACTCAGCAAAGATGGTGATTGAAATATTCAATAACTACACTACATCGTAGCCATATCTATACATACCGAAAAGATTTTTAATCTCTGTCGCTGACTGAAAAGGATAGAAAATGGAACCCGTCGTGGAAACGGAAATAGAAAATGTTGTGTCGATCTCAACTCTATTTTTCTACTAGACAATTGCGGCTTGTTTAAAGCAAAATATGACTAAAAATGCACACAGAAATAATAACTTATGCTAGCGAAATAGTGAAACAAAGTATGGTTAATGCTGATACAGTGATAGAGATGTACAATAAAGGTGGTGTAGGTTAGAAAAACCATTGTGAACTCCGACTTGTGTAGTTGGACAGTTGGACATTCGACAGAGTCAGTACAGTACAGCAAAAGCAAGAACTACTGTCTACTATTGCAAATAATATTATTATGAACAGCATGCACACTAGACATAGGGCCAGTCGGGCAGATTATGCGTTCAGTTGAAGAGCTCTTGAAAGAGTGCAAAGATCGTCCACGTCCACCTACTGAATGTAATTAGCCCAGATATTAATGAATCCGACCTTATTAGATTTCCGGAAAGCCTACCAGTCTGCCTTATCGCAGTGCAACCAACAAAGCGCATCTCTAACCAAACGATAACAAGTGAAATGGTTTGTCATGCGATCCTTATCCCATCCCTAACCTTCTGTTAACTTACCATTGACACTGAGACAACTTTTAGCTCTGGCAGCGTTGAACGAAGGAAAAAGCGAATTTCTCTAATCCTTTTGCTCTAAAAATTGACAATGGGAAATTTATATCGTCACTTATTTCACCAATTTCAAGCTACTTATACTATGAAAAATTGCAAACATTATAATATTTATTATATAATTTTTTTCTATCAGAGATTGTTTTTGTCGATGTAATTCTCGAAATAATGTTTTATTGTATTTATCAAGCTTTATTATTGCTGATCTTACATATT
>JABASI010001724.1:0-23190 GCA_019776505.1 Tomocerus nigrus
CCAAATTCTAAGTCAGTTCTACACAGAGCACCGCAAATGAATTAAGTGGTCTCTGCTATTCCTCTTCTTCTTCCTATGCTCTTTCTCCTTTTCTTTCATATGCACCGAAACTGATTTGGACTGAGACTCCTCTCTTTTACACTCACCTTTTTTAGTGTTATTAAAATATTTTTTATTTTATTGAGCTAAAACCTAAAAACACAACATTTACTCTTGATGCATAAATCACAAAGTATGTTTACAAAGTATTATACTCGAATGTAGATCAATTACAGATATTTATATAGGTAGGCACATTCTATATAGATGTTTGGAATAGTATAAGAACTAAAACAAGATTAATAAAACACAGAAAGTATTATAAAGCTAAGTACAAGGAACATGAATTTAGGGGTGGAATTAAGATTTCGTCATATATTTTTCTCGTCTCTTCTTTAGCCACGTAAAATATTTGCTGTAATCGTCGAGTGTAGAGTCTTCGTTCCTCAGACGAGGAAAGATCTGATAAAGGAAAAGCTAACTTTATATAGGTAGTGTTTTGATGTAATCTCAAATCAACAAAGTTTCCTCTTAGTTTTTCTCCACTCCCTTCCTGCCCTCTTATTCCATGTCAATCAACTGCTGTATTTTCAACTCGACTCTCTCCTATCTGCCATATATCTGCCTTTTACACAAATGCTATAAAAGTATAGAGCTTAACAAAAGCACAGTAATGCAAATAGTTTCCAGCTAATGTAATCAACTGATTGTGAGCTAAACGACAGCCGTTCAACTTGTAATTCGTCCTTCCTTTTCTCTATACCTAAAGCTTTGCACTTGAAATTAAAAAAAAGGGCTTTGATTTTTTAAGAGCATAAATCATTGTGTATAAAGTTAAGTTACAGTTAGCTGATTCTTTTGATTCTACTACCAACTTATTGCAGCTATATTGATTTACGATAAAATGAAAGTTTTCCAGGGAATTAACATTCTGTGAAATAAAGTTTTGTGCATCCTTGTCTTGTGTGAATTGCATTGGGGACAAAAATAAATAAAAAATGTAAAATGTGCATACGGGTGATACTGCAGAAAACTAAGTATACATTATAGTAGCTATATAATAATTTTCTGTGTTGTATTTTTTGCAGTGTACCAAGGACATTTGGATTGGCGTGAAGGAAGACGAGGGATTTCTTGTTTCTTGTCTCTTTCTTGGACAATATCTTTTTAGGTGAAGAAAAGCAGAGTCAAATGCAAGTATGAGTTCCTTGCCGTCGGATGCCAGTGTGGACGACAAAGTTTACAGCAACGGAAGCAACCATGTGCACCTTCTGCAAAAGGTTAGCAATGAGAATGGGAAAGGTTCGAAACAACAAATTAGCCAAAGCAGTGCTGGGAAAAGTGGAAAATCGGAGTCTATGGGGAAATCCAGTCCGAATTCAAAGAGAGCTCGGAAAGAAGAGAAACAAATAAAGTTTCCAGCAGAAGACAGTTCTAGTACGGCATCAAAGACATCGACTAGTAATAATGTTGGGATTGGAAAATCCACATTTGGAAACAATTCTAAGGAGAAAGAGAGCGCAAATTCAAATGTAAGTGTTGGAAGTGGAGGAAATGCAGGGAGTTCTTCGTCGAATCTCGGTCCGACTTCTGCTAATCATTCTAACAACAGTACAACAACAGGGAGTAGTAGCAGCAACCCAGCAGCAGCCGGTGGAAGTAGCTCTAATGCGACTTTTAATAACACAAGTGGTGGTAGTGGTGGTAGCCGAGTTGGAAACGGTCATGCGAATGACCCCGCTAATAATGTGAGTGGTTGTAGTGCAAGTGTGTCGTCGACGAATGTGAATGTGAACGTGAGCGTTGCAGGTAGTAGCAGCAGTTCTTCTAATAGTGCCAGCTCATCTACGAACGCTATTAATAAATCTTCAATGAATCTTGGAAGTGGAGGACAGAGTCCAGCTTCTTCACAGAATCTGCCCGAATCCACGGAAGACATCACAATCCCAGTGACAGGGAAGAAGGGTCCTGTTCGTGGTCGTGCCTGGAGAGACACTCAAGGAGTTTACACGAAATATATCAGCCTGGCCGACGGTGTTGAGTACAAACCTGGAGGTAAGCCCCAGTCAAACTTTATAAAGTGTAAAATAATAATAATCTAGTGCGTTAGGACGTAATGTAGTAGATAGTTTGAGTTGAATTGGGATCTGCTCCTACTCCACATCCACCCGACCCGGCTCCATTCCATCTGCAGCGATGAGATTGCAGGATGAGCGAGGCTTAAGCTGCGTTACGTTATGGCCACGGCCGTTACGCTTCTCTCTCTCTCCGCTTCATCTTCCCCTTCTTCTTCTTCTCTTCGGCTTCTTCTTCTTCGTCCTAGGAGCTCGATCTCTCTCCGTCTTGTCTTCACTAGCCTCAGGCTAGGCACTTGGTTAGCTTACGTTAGATGTTGGATCAACTGGCGCAGGTTTATCTAACAATAAGATTTCTTCTCCTTCTATCCATTATGTACATATGAAGGATGCACATAGGGCAGAGCCTCTTCTGTTCTGTCATGTAGAAAAAGCCTTTGGCACGGTTTCATTTGATTTATTACCCATTTACTGGAAATATTACGACGAGGAAATGGCTTTTTCTTACACTCATTATTTTACTTACCCCATTTCGGTTACCTTAAGTGTTTACTGTTTGTATATTTTGTCAACAGTCTACCTACACAAACACTTTACTACTATCATGATACACTTAAACAAAGGTCAATCATTTGACGTTACAGTTTTAAACTCCTCCAGGTTATGTATACTACTCTGTCCTTTTATATTTATCAAGGGATACTTTTAAGAAATTCTCTATTCATTCTGGAGATTTTTTTACGGTGTACTTTTTATACGTTTAGATTGGAATAACTTTGATACGGAAAACAGTAGCACACAAGGTAAAGGTACTTAATTTTTAGGAATGCCAACGAAAGTATGTGGTTCTACTGGAGCTGCATGGCATCTGCAGCCAGTAGATAATGATAATACAATATCACGGAAATTGTTTCGCCATGAATTTTGATAAATTGCCATGCAAATAACGAATTATCACGTTATGTTCCTTCTTTTCCACCTTCACAGTTTTATTCGATTTTCCATGCATTGTAACTTTCCCATTTGTCTTTTTTGCTTTTATGTCGGTGCCTACGTAGATGTTTTTCCGTAATTTTGTTACGTCAAACCAGCTTATCCATATTACACGTTTTTACATAAAGCAGCTAGTACTTACCTCATTATAAAATACATTATTACTACTTTTGCGTTTTTAAATATAAAATATGAAGAGAACAACGATGAACAATGCTACCTGAGGAGTCCCAACCCTGCATGAAATCGAAAACTAGAACAGATATTATGCACATCTGTGTCAGGTTATAGAAAATTGAGATTGACTTTTGTAGAGCTAAGTAAATAATTTATTCATTTCCATGATATCTATACATAACACTAACACAGCCGGCGCACAGAGGAACTGAACATGTAACCATTTTGTTTTGCATTTTTATTGTCAATTAAGTCTGCTACATCAAAGTCAGATTGATTATGAGCTAATGTGTTTTCTCAATTCCCGTAATAAATGATTAGTCTGTCGACTTTGGTTTACATGGTTTGACTACTACATCCTGATCCTGGTGGTTGGTAATGGTTTTTCGGTTTGCATGGCATGCATTAGTAAAATATTTTTGTATATGTTTTAGAATTATAGTCTGTTTTCCTTTATAAGCAATTATACTTTCATGCCTTAGTGGTTTATCGCGAATCAGTTTTTCTGCCGAATTCCTCTGCAATCGCAAACAAAAATGTCATGTCTTTTGTAAAGTAGGTAATTCTAATTTTATTTTACTGTGAGTTATGTAGATATATCGTAGCTGGATGTAAAGAACAAAGCTTTAGGCAGGGTTTGTATTCTGCAAAGTTGGTCTTAGGAAAAAAGAACTTTTGCTAAACAAGATAGCAAGCAAAGGGAATAAACGAAACAGTATCATTATTTATTTTGCATCTAGTCAGGGAGAATGTCGGAACAAAGTTTCGTCGGTAAAGAGAACCTGCTTTAAGATTTAGAAGAAAAGCGATTTACGCCATGTCTTGCAGATTGAGTGACGTTTGTATGTGAGCATGATATAGAAAAGTGTAGAGTAGAAGAGAGCATTGTGTAAGGTTAGGTTAGCGGGAGGCTAGTCTCTGAGAGTTAGCATAGGTCATCCCAACATCCGTTGAGGTTAAGTGCATCTAAGCCTAAGAAAAGACGGTTAGAAAAAAGTGGTGAATACATAGATGTGTAAGAAATGTACACAATCGGTTGTAAAGATGCAGATTTTATTTGACATTGTCAGTAGTCTGCTCGAACTCGATTATATTTAATAGCAATAGATTTAGGATGAGATGAGTTAAGTAAACAAGTAGCTTGAATGAATCAATATTTCAGTGTGTGTGTGTGTAGCCGATTCACTTTATATTCACTTTTCTATTGTTAGTGAAAAATTTTGTTTCTTCTTAGGTGACAAATGGGAAAAAATTGAGTGACATCGTTGAGACATTCTTAGGTTAATACAAGATCTTGCTAAGCATGTTTGTTGTCTATTTTTGTATGGACGTCTAGTACGTAGTAATCGTTTCTCCCAAAAGTGATAGGGCCATATGCAGTCAAAAGTAAGTAAAAGCATGCCACGCTTGACAAAACGATTTATCGATCCAACAATAGGTTCGGTTAAGAGTGCGAGTGAATTGTGCGATAACATCTTTTGCAGGAAACGTACTGATAGATATCCAAACATAGAGTTTGCCTTCCCTCCCTCTCGATTCTACTTATAGAGGATTTGTATGTGGATTGGATATGGACATAATAGTAGTAGGGATATTTAAGTTAGATACATCAATGCAAGCCATGGTTAGTGGATAGCTGATAGCTACTACGCTAAAGTAAAGCCAAACGTGTAACTACATAAACTACTGGGTAGGTGAGCCGTGAGTTAGCAGTCAGTTCCTTGCTGTAGGTAGCTACTAGCTTTCTCAGATCGGATGTCAGATTAAAGTGCAAAATATTATGCACCTTTTTCTCACAGGATAGACATTTACTTTAATACGTCTTGTCTAGTTACGGGTTAAACTAAATTGTTATGGATGTACGTTCTTTACTTACACTATCCATTTATTGCTATTACTGAACTATCTGAACATGGCGTTTTCAGCCAATGCCAACCGTTAAACCATGTACGCACTTGTTAATTCTACCTACTAATATTTCCTCTGTTTTGAACACGATGTAAAATTTCAGTTGTTACACCTAAACAACTTTTATTTCCAGGATGACACACTAGATTTTCTGTTAAAACAGAAAAATACAGTATGCATATGCATAGGAGCAGCAAGCAGTATAATATAAATATCTGTACCTCGGCTAATTTAACAGACAGTAATAGCAGTAATCCCTCCTGTTGAAAAGGAAAATAATTCCCTACACCACATATTGCTCAAAATTAGTGTTCTTATTTATGATAGGTTATAGGTTAGCTAAATATAGTAACTAACCAAAACTTATTTAAAGCCTTTGGTAAGCATTCTTGTATGTTTAAGTAAAATGTATTGTTTTCATCTCTATAAAATACTCGAACGTTAAGTAAGAGTTAAGGTTACTCTGCCTGAATTCAATGTGGAATGAACTACAAGCTATAATGTAGAAACACTTTGTCTGTAGGACTAGGATTAGCGCTTATATACTCCATTACATAATATCGATTTTTAGTCGAATGAAATAGATTATTGTAGAATTGTGGTGTTGTTATATGCGTACAGGTAAAAATTGATTGCTTTTGCTATTATCTATTTAATTATCCTATGAGTATTTAGTAGACTTCTCGATATTTAGACTCGACATTGTACTTCGTACAATGTAATAAATAAAATTAAACTGTGAGGAATGACTCAATATGGTTAATATTTAAATTAAACTACCCGACCCTACCTAACAAGATATAATTTACATATTCACGATATTTACTTATTTATGTGTTAAGATGTTAGGATGTTAATTGATCATACTGCGATACTACTCTGCTTTTGGGGTACTGCGTCGACGTTATTGCATAATACTACCATCAAGAAGTGGTTGTTTAACATTAACCTATTATTATTTATTTACTTCCTAATTGATAATGTCGGGAGAATACCTACGACTACGACATGGACGACAGTATAGTGTCTTGCGAATGTTGATGTATGAGCGTGTGGTGTGTCATAGAGTTAATTATGAAGAGCTACTAATAAATATTACACACATGAAACACAGCAGACAATAATAGTATTATCAGTATCTCAAACGCCTTGAGTATCTCCATTTATGACAAGCTGCTTAATTGATAAAATCGTACATATATACGACGACTACGTCAAAGTCAAAGTAAGTATGTTTATTAGTTAGCTATATTTGTGTCTGTATAATAATAAGTGAGGATAGTTGGAAATAATATTATTATTACCATCATGAAGCTTTTTAAAGTATGTCACAGTGGTTGGTTTACTTTAAGTTAAAAGTGTAGTGTTTGCCACAGTAAAGTGTGTTTCTTTTAGGCAACCACATGAACATGCATATTATCTTTGCTTGTAAGCGAATTAGTTGCTTTCGTTTACTCAGCATGTATACATGCATTTGTAGAAGGCTTCCAGTTTCCATATAATAATAGTATCCACGTTTATATCAATGTGTTTATAGTATAATACTAATGTGCTTTTAGCCATATAGCATGTTAAACTTAAGTTACAAGTTGTGAGTTTTATGTAAATTGATGAGATGAGATTTTGCCAAGGGAAGAGAAGAGCAAAGTTAAAAGTTAAAACTGCCTGAAAGCAAAGGCAAAGGGAACTAGGCTTCATGCTGGCTTTGGGAAAATCTCAAATGTAACTTATTCTGTGCATAGTAGCTCTACAGAAAGAATGTAACAAAGCGAAATGTGAGTTATATAGAACAGAGATATATCTAGCATGTAATGTAAGAATTTAACTGCATTGTGATAAGTAAAATATTGTGATAGTCTTGACTTAGGTTTCATGATAGTGATATCAAGTTTTCCACATTTATTATAGTAAATGTACCTACCTATGTAAGATGCTTACGTTATATATTAGTGTTTATGTAGGCACTCACTAACTGTGGTAGTGTGGCATATAACGTATATGAATATATAGAGGTAAGTTACCTTGTGTCTGATTGTGATTGAGGAGGTAGAAGGTAGACACATTGTGTGTGTGTTGTTGTTGAATGTGATGCTGTGTGGTTGCAAAAACTGACCGACCAACTTGTTGAAACACATTTAGATGAGATGAGATGAATAAGGAGTAGATGCAGTAAATTGCAAATCGTAAATCCAATTTAGTATATGGCTCTTCCATTGCTACGTGCACCTAAAGCTCTATCTTTCTAGTGATTGTATAAGTAGTAAGTATAATATTATAGTCTCGTCTCTCACACAGATATACTTTTAGATAGATAGATAGATGAATAGAGAATTGGATATGATCGTGTTGTTGGAGCATTTGCTATTACCATACCGTTCCTTGTTTCTGTGTGTGTGTGTGCACTTTACTGTTGTAGTAGTTGTAAGAACGTTGTGTGTAGAGCTACTTATTATAAACATTACAACTCGAGTGTCTGCTTCTTTTTGTGTGATAGGACAATAAACATACTGTTTGAATCAAGTTGAGACGAACGTTAAAGAAAGACCGTTAGGGATTTTTATTTTACGTGAAATTCCCTGAAACTCAACTGTAGCCAAATATTTGAGAGTGGAGAGATTAGAATTCTTGAGTCGTTCCACAAACAAAAGCATTTGCTTTGAAATTGCTCTTCCTTTACATTACATTGCATTGTTTTAGCCGTGCTGCCTGCCTTTTAGTTAGTCTGTAGCCAGCAAAGGGAAAAGGATGGGATGAACAAAGCTCCATCTCCTCCACATCCATGTAGTTCAACTCACTAGAGACATTTTATAACAACAATATGTGCATCGTCTATGAGAAAAGGAATGCGAAAAATTTGTCGCTCACATCAGAACTCTTCAGAGAAAAAGTTCGAGACTGTAGCCACTTCATAAAAGCTTATTACATTTACCTTATTTGAATTCCATAGCTTCATCTCCAATTTAAACATTCAGATTGTAAATCGTTTCGCGATTGCATCCCATCGATCATTTTCTAATTGGTTGATTAAGTATCAACCACTTATTCCAATATAACTAATTTGATAAATTTTGATACACTTGTCTTAATAATTTTAGTCAATTAATGGCCCTGGATTCGGAATTAAAAAATCCAAACTATCTAATAGTATTGTTTTCTATTAAATATGATTAGGAATCGTTGACTAGGTATGTGGTTTCAAGTATGCACAAATCTACATTGTTTTTGGATCGTATTACGTTTGCATGAGTTGCAATGTGCAATATGCATTTGCGCAGGGCGTAACTTAGTGAAAATGAAACAGGGAAGGGAATGAGTGTTTCACATATAGATTTGTGTAGACATGTAATATATCTGTTCGTATAATTTCGAAAGAGCAACTTCAGTATTAGATTGGTTGGATGCATTAGATATATGTAGGTAGTAGGTAGGTTGCTAGCTATGTTATTATAGTTAGTGTCTTATGTTTAGTGCACTAGAGAGAAAAAAGTTGGGTCTTCCCCGAAAGCCGAAAATGCAACTCCAATATGTCAATGACAGCTCCAATCGCCATTCTAGCGTCAATGTAGCCCAGAGAGTCTCTAGACTCCGCGAGACTCCCTCTAGAAACTTCACTAACGATAAGCGGAAACAGAGTATCTGTAGCATAGCAGCCAATAAGTTATTCGGCTGACTCGACTTATTTTCCTCGAAACTGATCTTGAGCTCATCTCTGCTCTCTGCTCTGCGATCTGTTGCAGTTGAGTTGGTTTTTGACTGAAACGGAAGTTCCAAATTAGTTTTCCTCATCCCTTTGAATTTTGGCTCGTGGCATAGGCATATCTTTCAATAATCGTGAAACACCATTTATTTTTCATCATAAAGCGAATAACCATGACTTTAGCAGAACAATGCAATTGTGCCAGCATTACCCTCATAATCTTCTCAACATCCTATAGATCTACTACTTAATACTTACTTTCACCCACATTCAATTGGACAAGGACTGATAACGATTATTACTCCTAGATAAAATCAATCGATATACGTTCCGCTCTGATTGACTTTTGAATTTCATTTCATCTCCTTTCTCTACTCATCCGTAATCATCTTCTAGTAAATTATGTGTAACAGTTTCCCATGATTTAATAAAAAAGAAAAGCAATAATAGTTGATAATAAAATTATTTTATGTATCAAATCGTAATTATTATTGTTACAGATTTCATTAGATATCATCATATAGCATTCTTAGATAATTAATAATTAGATGTTTAATTAATTGAGAATTCAAGCACCAGTGTTTCATTCATTTATAAAAATCTCATATAACCCTTCAATGGAATGTAGAATTTCAACTGCAACAGTTTCACAACTAATAAAAATACGTTTTACTTGCTTTGATGACTGTTTATTCTTGCTACTATGTTTAACATGATATGTATCTGTTTAGTATAGAACAATGAAGCGTTAAACAATTATGACCCAATTAATTAATTGCAATTAGTTAATTGTGTCAAACATTAATTAAAATTAACTAAGGATATATTTCAGTGTGCCCCTACTATTTATTTAGCTTGCTATATGAGAATAGGTTTCAGATGTAGAATGTAACGTTAAGATTTTGAGATAAAGGGCTTAGTATACAGGGATCTATGGATTAAATGGGATCATAAACTAAGAAGTCTCATCACTTTCTGGATCAAATAAATTGGGTTAACTGTTCAATTGAAGACAACTCATGTAGAGTCAACCATAAAGTAATCGGAAAAGACATAATGTCATTATTTATCTTTTTAGAAACCAGTCGTTGCTTGTTAGAGCTCTTAGCTATTGGAGTATTGAATATCAATTTAATGTTCTATAGGTATACAGATTTATTTATTGTCATCTAGCTACCCATACTATATACTATACTGCTTATTCTTATACACATTGCATCCTATAAAAAGCAGAGAATAATCAGAAATAATAATCTGTATATCTAAGCTAAACTGAAAAAAGATAATAGGATGGAAAACGATAGTTGGACTATGTAATGTATATTGCAGGCATACGACAGGACTTATCTGCTTATTATTAACAGTAATTTTTTAAAAGTGTGCCGTATGCATGTTCTATATTAACCTTCCTTGCTATTGTGAGCATATACATCCTTTATGAGCATAACATGACTTTGTCTGTTCTTTGGCTTCATAAAATATCTCACATTTCATGTAGCAGCTGACGACTGAGGATGTTAGCTAGAGTTTTGCGAAATTGGCTGGGATGAAATCATTGAAGATCTTGCAATGCACACTGATGCAGCATAAAGAATCTACAGCTTATTATTATACTCCTGCTTTCAGTGAGATACAATAATGAACTCATGCTGCCAAAATAACATCTGAAATTCTAAATAGATTTGTATACGTAACCTATACCTGTCTAGATCGTATTGTTGTTATTATCCACTAACATGACATGCACCATATCAGAATCAGCCTTTATCAGACAATTTTAATCTTTGAGATCGTGTTTCGATTTCATAGCACAATTTATGCTCAAGCTATCTGATCTTGATCTTACGCGGAATAATAAAGTAAAATAAATCCTTTCTTTTCGAACTGTTGAATTTTAATGCAATTCTGAATTGAATTTGTCCGGAAAGGATAGATACTCTATTAGCCACTGCGATTTTTATGTGATATACTTGATGATATTTCTCTTTTTCTCAGCAAATCTGATTTTCTATAAGTCCTATTCGGTTAAAAGAACTAAGTAGTACGGTGATATGCAAGAAGATTAATTTCGTCAGGACTGAGACAATACAGTCCTGTATATATCACTATAAATATATATATCACTAGTCCTGTATATAAATTGTATATATCACTTAATTGTCAAAGAAGTTTTAAATTGATTTATGACGGCTATCATTTGTATTTATCACTGCGTTGTTCTTTTGTAGTTAGCAATTTAGTTTTAATGATTACACGTTGCATTCGGTACATTGTGTTACTACTATAATTTACTGTGTGCGTGTCTGTGATGAAATGAAGCGTATGGAAAGGAGCCTTTCTTCGCAATTACTCAACTCTAAACATGCACTGTATTTTTCATTATGCAATATGACGTGTCATACTTATTAAAAGATATTGTGCATTCATTTGTCATCATAATAATATTATGTGCATGTATGAAAGGAATATTATTTTTCTAATTCTTAGAACCAAACTTAATTTGCGAAACATTTTCATGTTGAATCGGCACTATAGATGTTTTATGTACTAATTTGGCAACTCAGTTATATTGCATGCTACCACTGCATTCTGCATTGCATATTGTAAGTCAGCCGTCTGTCGTTTCTTAAAAACAATGCAGAAAGAGCGTAAAAATAAAATGAGTTAACGACTAATAATTAATGTCTTTTTATAGTAGTAGGCTGATACTTATTATTTAATCATGCACATCAATTTTCATGAACATGGATTCGTTTAACAGCACGGCTATTATTCTGGTAAAATGTGCAACGAATGCACATTGTGTATCATGAGACTATGAATTTATAGAGAGGAAAATTATTTAAATGAGCACTTCGGTAATACAATAGCACACAGACTGTTGAGAATGAAGCTTTACTTTAAATAAACAACCAAGATCTGAAGATCTCTTCTGCTTTTGTATTATATAGCTACATTTTACGGTTACTCATGCATTATATTGTTATGAACGTTACTGTTTTGATGTATCTGAATGCGAAACGAAAATTTATAAATCAAAGAGGTAGGTGAACACTTTGTAGCCTACCACAGGCTAAAAATTGTTGTGGTTGAATGGATGATATTATGAAGTTTATAAATATATCGTGTCTGAAACATGAAAACCAGTATGCTAATGTTGGTTGGTGCTGAATAGATTCCATGCAAATAAGTAGTGCACTTCAGATATAATGTGTCTCATTTAGGTCACGTTGTTATTCTTGTGCTATGTATGTGATTTACTTTGTACTAAGGTAAAAGGTAAGTGGAGGCAGAGCAAAGTTTAACCTTAACCCACAGTGCAGTAGTTTTCAGCACCTCTCTCCTGCTAATCTTCACTGTGTTTTCCCCTTGGAACGGAAGTGATACGCAATAAGTAATCCTTTCAGTTCTGCTACATTGAGTGGGTTGAGAGTTTGAGTTTGGAGAGAGAAGAGAACTAACTGACTATGTCCTTTGGTGTAACTACAATAGAATACAGGTGTAATGGTAGCTTAAGTGCTAGCGGTATCCTATTGTCTAATAGAAACCGACACGGCAACAGACGAAAACAGGGCAAAACAATAGTCTATAATCCATGTAGCGTATACGGGGAAAACATAAGTGTAGACAGTGCACTTTGATCTACTTATTTATTGCTGTTGTAGGAAAAGGTAGACTCTTTGGGCGTTGGTTGGTTGGTTCAACTTGGTGGCTTCACTCCACCACGTACAAACAGAATATTAGATGAAATGGCCTCAAGCATGGCGTTACCACTTTTCTTTCCTTTCAAATCTTCCTCCTTTTCCTATAAAACGAAAACATTATTTTAGGATTCAAATTTTTAGGTTTCATGAGATTTTAGATTCAGGGGATTTTATGATATTTATTATTCAAATAAATGCTAGTGGAACTACAGAAGAAGCATCTGTAGAAGTCAGAAGAATGGAAATATTTAACGGAAAAAGATAAAATCAAGTAAGATGAAGATTTAGCATGTTTGACTCGAATTGGTTGTTACGAAGAAATAAATTGAAATATTTGTAGTTTGTAGGTTCGGCATTCTCGGTGTGGTCTTTAGTTTTCAGTACTAGTGTTCTGTGTGATTAATAGTAGGAATTGTAAGGAAATAATGTTTAGGTAACAGTAGTAAATTATAAGAGTAATAAAAGAGGAGGAAAGGAGTATTTGTCAAGTGCAATTAAGTAGATTAGAGAGATCAAGATATCATTACATGGCAGTTATACAGAGGGAAGTTAGTTTGGTTGAAGTTGGTTGGCGTTTTTTCTCTTTCTCTCTCAAGAGTAATTTACAACACCATTAAGCTCCTCATAGAGAGATCAGTTCACTGAGGTTTGCCTTCCCTTTCGACAAATAAAATACATAAAGAACACATATTTTTTGCGCATAGAGAGTGGATGGAGAATGGAGACTGTGTGTAGATGTTTTATTTTAGAAACCTCTGCAGAAATCTTTTATAGGCTTAATCTTTTCCACATTACAAAGTGAATGGTGGATTGAAAGAGTGGAATGCCTCTCTCTGTATAGACAGAATCTAAGTAGCAGCTAGCCATAGAGGAGTGTAGTATAGAGAGAATGTAATGATATGGTCGAAAACTATTAGCTATTATATTATATTTGTGTAGATTCGGTGCTAGAAAGAAGGAAGTAATGTTTAGTAGATAGAGGGAGAAGAGTGCAATGCTGAAAGAGGGAAACTATTGTAGTAACGTAAAAAGGATGAATTGCTTCGTGTTAAATCTGTTAAAATACGTTGCGAAGATAGTTGAGTTAAGTTGTAGTCAGTTCCATTCAGGTTTACATATCTCGAATAAGATTCCTCAAGTTCGTAATTCACTGTAAAGAAGAATGAAAGAAAGGAGGTGTAAAAAAGGTGGGAACGAATTACTCAATTTGACACACTATTAGTATCCTTACACTAAACTAAACGAATGAAACTAGGAACAGGACAGGAACATCAACAGACATGTAGACAGTTGAGAAAAAGTGGGTTTATCTCTATTTTATACTTTGCCTCGGCTTCTCTTCTCTTACTTCTTTTTCTTTAGATTCGTCGACTCTTTTCTTTCTAGCTAGCTAGCTAGCTCCACTACTCAACTCAACTTCAGTTCAGTTCAGTCAAGTCAGCAGAAAAAGTTGAGTTGAGTCCGACCATCAGCCGAATGTACGAGAAAAACTAAATTGTCCAAAGCATCACATTACATTACGGAGGAATGGAACTTTGATTCTTGTGTATAATATGCCCATAGTGAATTCATACAATACAACAAAAGGTTAAGTTTCCATTTCTATTGTTTATTTTACGAGAGCAATAAGTGGGAAGAACACAACAAAATCTATGTCCATGACCAATTCACTTAATGCCCACAAACAAGGGTGGATGCCATTTCTACTTATGTGTCCCTAGATTTATTATCCTCTACCACTTACTTCTATTGGCTATATACTACTGATATCTACTAGAGCTACCTACCCGTATATATTTACCCGCTCCTGTTATCAGTCGTGTACTATATAAGGAACAGATTCCTCCAGCTCTGTAGCAAATTCTTTACCATTACCATTCCCTCTGACTTATTGCAGTTGTGAACTTTTAAGAGCGTTCACTTTCTTCTGGAAAATTTCCGCCTTTAGACTGCCACGATTTATACAGATGTACCCACCTATACGAAATATGGAATACGACAGATTTTGTATTGGCACTAAATGCGTATATACCTTATGTCCATCTAGTAGAGATAGTGTTTTGTGACATCCATATCTAACATAACGCACGCTACTGCTCAATGCCTCATTGGTTAGTACAGTACGCAGGATTTTATGGAGAAATTTAAAAGTACTTAATAGATTCTCTTTAACTTCAACACAGAAGGCACGCTGTAATTTACGGCTCAAGTAATAGGCGTAGTAAATAGAAGTTCCGTAAAGTGAATTGAATTCTGTAGAGGTTGTTTGTTTAGTCTTCGTTTGTACATAGAATATTAGAGCGAGGCATAATACCTAGTAAATAAAAGTTGGAAAATTGCTAATGTACTTTTATACTTGCCATTGCCATTAGCTTAGGTTTCTTATTATTGAAGGTAGGTACCCAACTCAATTTATAGCTCGTAGGTAGGAGGTATGATTGACTAACTTTATATTTACGCTATGACGATCCGTTTTACTTCTTCGTTAGCCTTTTACAGTAAGTTCGAAGCAGGAGCGACGTGCTTTTAAATGGTTTTCTACTCATGTGATACATAATGCTCTACATTCACAGTCCTTCTCACAATGTTCTTCAGTTGTTGTGACAAGTTTTATGGGCTTCTCCCTTCAGGCTTCACAAACACTTCAAATATGGACAGTTTAATTTTTGTCGTTTTCTTCTTCCACACCAACAGTTTGACTCGTTTTGGGTGGAGTGGAAAATTGTCAGCTACTCCTAAATACCAGCAGATCTCTTTCATTTCTTTCCTTCCTTGCAATTACAACTTAGTTCTGTAATCATTATCATTCTATTTTTTTTGTATTGTAGGTAAAGGTAATATTAATCCCTGTAAAGATACTCCATAATCCATACACTTACATACATTAATGCTTCCTTTTAGTTGTAATAAATCTTTGGTTATTACTTTGCTGTTTTTTACTAACCATCTACAAACTACATTTAACAGGAGTGATTAACGTATTTAATATGGGAATATCCGGTAATTATGAAATTATTTTACATATTATCATTATATACGATATAGGTACTTAATTACATACATAACTTATCATGATACATCATTATCGGGCATTCAATAACTTAGATATGAACTTCCTAAACTTGTACTGGGTAGCTGGAGATTTATATGTGTTTTTAATAATTTGCTTGGGAAAGTTGAAGAGTTATCTCTATCTGCCATATGCCATATCAAACCAAATCAATAAGTAAAAGCATTTTTTTGTAATTTTAGCCTGTGAAAAACGCAGTAGGGATTAGGAAAGTGGAAAATGAGATTTTGGCAATTTTCATTTTTATTAGCATGAAAAGGAAAACTGGAAAACATGGAATATTTGTATTAAAGTAGTATTAAAGTCCTTAGAAATCAAAAAATCTTTACTACTTGCTGAGATTTCCTATCTTAATATCATTATCGTTTAGGGTAGAGAAAAAAGGGCTTGGCACTTAGCCCTAAAGGGATTCATGCTGTATCAGATATTTTTGTATGTATACGTAATTATCGTTTAGGGTAGAGAAAAAAGGGCTTGGCACTTAGCCCTAAAGGGATTCATGCTGTATCAGATATTTTTGTATGTACGTGCATGCATTGTATGTATCTCTATAATGACCCAACATAGCCAAATCATGTTTTCATTTATTTTCCTTGACATGGCTGGCGATAAAGAGTGAGAAGACGTATAAGGATTAAAAGAAAAGATTATGTGGGGAAGAAAGAGTCTGTGTTGAATAGGAATAAAAGGTTTAAAATGAGGAGAGGAGAGAGTGTAGTTGTGTGTATTAGTTATGTTGAGACTGTCGTAAGTGCATGCATGGCATAGTGGATAAGGCGAAGAAGAAGAAGAGACATTTGATCGTGGAATTGTTTAGAAACGGAGCAGATGGACAGGCTGTTAAAGACAAAGTGAGTTGCAGTCCCGTTTACTCAAGTTTAGTTCAGAGAATAGAGTTAAGAGAACAAAACTGTAAGGATAAAGCTTAGAAAGATGGGATATAATAATATAAGGCTTTGGTAATAGTAATGTGAATGAAGCTAACTAGAGTTCTCGCAGGTTTCCCTTTCAACTCAACAGCCAGCATAGCAGAGTGTCAAAATCCCGGATAGAAAAGCAAAGTAAAGCAAAACAGAGAAAAGGAAAGCAGGAATAAAAGGTTTATACTGTCATAGAGAGTATACGTAGGTAGTGGTAGGAATTCTACTTGTAATGTTACTAATATTAGAAAGACACATAAGAAAGCACACACACACACACATCTATGGCTTTACAGGCATGCACAGAGTTATAAAAGGCTACACAATACTTACAGCACATTTTAGTGGAGTGAAATATATGTGTAAAAGTGAGTGTTGGTATAGAGAGAGAGATATTTTGCGGGTTATATGTATGAAAGCGGAAGACTACACGGACTTGTCGACAGAAGAGACAACAGAATCGGAGAATGGAGCTAACATTAGTGCATTGTTTGTGCTATACGTGTATCCTGTGTTCTTCAAGTAGGTAATAGTGGAGAGAGAGAGAGTGGAATCTTTATCATCACATCAACCTTTTCATGTGTTGGTGAAACAATGAGGATTGCCTTTGTATTCTTAATTATGACAGGATATTGCACATCCGAGAGTGAAATTGTGAAATGTGACAGTGTAAACAAACAATTAGACTGGTAGTCGAACTTTATCTGGAAATGGGAAATTATGTCAAAATGGGAAAGGAAAGGCTTGTAATTTTATGGCATGAATTTCTCTATACTTGTATTTACTAAAAGTAACAAGGAAAATGTATAGGATCATGCCAAAAGAGTCAGATCAGACTAAAGCAAGCAAAGGGGGAAAGTAGAAATTCAGAGTTTTCCTAGTGAGAGAGAGAGAGAGAGGAGAGAGAGAACTTAACCATGCCATTGATTTTTCCGGTCTTTACCTCTTAGTTCTTCTTTCAGTAGTTGGAGAGAGAGAGAGAGAGAGAGAGTGGAGAATGTGTGCCTACCTTATATATTTATACTACAGGATGCTATATAACGTTTATTTATAGGTAGCTAGCTCTCTCTCTTTCTAACATGTAGTAGTAGCTATGTATATAGATCCTTTTCACCCAAAGTTCCTTTCTACTTATTTCATATGCCTCTTTCTTTTCTTCTTCCGTCTCACTTTCCTCTTCCCTTCTGATTTCTCGGTTTGATCCTCCTGCCTTGCAGATTTACTTCTTCATGTTCAACTTGCTTCTTTTCTTCTAAAGTCAAGTCAAGCCAAGTCAAGTCAGTTGACTCAGTTGAGCAGTTGTGATACATATATAATAATAATATATAACATTAAGGCTACCTCCTCTCTCTCCTCTACTATTACACTCACTCCTCACTCACTCTATGCTTTTCTAGTAGTAAACAGTAAATATTATATCCTTCATTTCGTTTCATGTCCTAGCACGTCAAACTATCCTCTTCTCTTATGGAATTTAAAGGGAGGATATGCTCATGTTGCCCTCAAATATATTTATAACGAATATTTATTCAGTTCTTAAACAGAATGAGCCGTTCATTCCCCCAAATTACTTTATAAATAACAATGGAATGACTACTAAGTAATGATGTATACGTTTCTTGATTTTATGACGAAAGATTAGGCAGAGGATATATTTAAGGCTCTTCTGATTCCTCCTCACTCAAGTCAGAATAAGAAAAAAAATGAGCGGAATTCCTTATTTCTCTCCTTCCCTTCATCTCTAGTCAAAGGGAAAACATGTTAGTTATGTATTTATGCATTTGAGTTGAGAGCTGGAGCGAAAGGCAATATTTTTCAATATCCAATTGGGTGCCTGAAAATTCTTGGCATGCAACACAACCAGACAACATCATATGGCATTTCAAGGCAACAAGAAAGCCAAAAGAAAATGAAAAGTCTTTATGTACCACTTCTGGTCTACTTACTATTACATATATCACTGTGGACGGAAAGAAAGTTTTAGCCAACCAAATGGCAAACACTAATCTAATGCTACATTTATACTTGTTTACGGATTATACACTTTATATATTACTAGTATATTTTGTTTGTATTCAATAAAAGAACATACTTTTGCTAATATTTTTATATAATGCAACTATTTAATAATAAGTATAAGCTACAAATTGAGATGTTAAAAGATATGATATCATCTATGATTTTGTTTTTTATAAGAAATATTAGTAGCTAATATGTTTTGGTATGCTATATGTTGTAAGTGTAAAGTAATGACAAATGTATATAAATAAGGGGAATCAAAGAAAAATTATTGTATATAGTTTTAGGATATAAATAGAGTGTAATAGTGGCAGTAGTGAATGTCAGTAGCATTGTATCGTTGCGTATTGAAGTGAATTAGAGTAAGTGTGCATTTGTAGGTTTTCCACAGGATGATAATATATAACTAGATAGTTATTGGTGGAAGAGCATTTATCATCGCACAACAGATCGAGAAATCTGCTTCGCTCCACTTGAGTCTAATGTAGAGTTGGACCGCAGCGTTTTATCGTTTCCTACTTATAAGGATAAGACAGGCTGAAGGAACTTGAGGCGAAGGCAGGCAGTGAAGTCGACTCACTCAGACTGAATCAGATTGGCTTCTGTGGCACATTAGGTGCTTTGCAGGAAGCATAAATCTATATCCAGGGTCTCTCCACTACTTTTCACTACCGTCATAAAATGGCTATTAATTTAAACTAGCGTAACATCACCTCAGCTTACAATTTCGTCTTCAATTTCCTCTTTCATCTCCGTTAACAATTTTTAGACTCAATTGTCTCGACATTAAAGAATCTTTTGTCAGTGCGGATTGAAGGGAGTAGTATAAAGTGAGTTTGAGTGGCCATGTGGCTCAGCTTCTTGTTTAAATTTTATTATTACATAGTTATAGCGTTTCCTTTTAATGGGAAAGTTTACTTTTACTGTCTGTTCAACTCTTTTATTCAAAATTGTATCCTGTAGGCTAACATTAGATAGAGTATTAAAGAATCTAGGTAGAAACAGGAGGAGGGCAAAGGAACACTAGAAACGTAGCCATTTAATTCTTGAAGGAAATGGGAAAGAAAAATGTTCCTAATATTCTCCGTAGAGATTGTATTATAGTAGAAGTATAGTGATTTGTAACGTAATTATATTTCAAAGCACCCTGTATTTAATCCCTTCGGGAATAGAAACACATCTGTTTCGTCATATTTTACTTATGCTCTAATGTAGCTCTGTGTATTCAACATTGTAGCAACTAAAACACTACAAAGAACTTGTTTCAAGACACTAACACAGTTAAATGCGTAGTGTGTGGGGATAGATGTAATATAATATGAGAGTTTATAAAGATGTGTGTATATCAAGTGAAAAAGAGCGGAGGAGAGTGAAGCCAAGTGCGGATAGGAGTGCAGGGAGTAATTTTTTAAGGTTGAGGTTGAGTGAAGTTGAAGTTGGACCGAATAAATGCCGAGTCAGCCCGATGCACGGCCTCTTCTATTCTATTCTATGCAATGTAATGTAAGTAAGGGAAAGCAGAAGAAAGAAAGTTAAGTTAAGAAAAGAATGAAAGAGCTAAAGAGTTTCTCCTTACTAACACTAGACTATTTTCAAACCGAGTAAGAGTAAAGAGAGAGAGAGAGATAGGATGGAATCTATAAGAGTCAAGTTCAGCTCAGTTGAATTGTGAATTGGTTGGAGAGTGAACACTGAAAAGAAATGAATGAATAGACCGCACACGGCTTCAATTCAAATCCTCTGCCCTATTCCTTCCTTCTTCTTCGTAGTCTTCTTTATAGTATAAAGCATATCTCTAGACTCTCTCTTGTGTAGACTAGCTCTGTGTGTTATGTATGAGTGTGTTTTGTGTGTATCTCATCTCCTTGTTATGTTATGATGAGGACGAGACATAACATAAGAGTGAATTGTGTTGAGTGGAGCAAAGCAAGTTTGCATTTTATTTTATTTCCTTGCCCTCTACCTTCCTCCTTGTCCTTCCCTTCTTCTTCCTTCAATTCACTCGACTGAAGCTTTACCACTACATTTTTCCTACTCCTACTTATCCCTGTTTAGTGTGAATGCCTAGCTGTACTTATGTCCCCAAAAGTGTGGCCAAAGAATGTTGACTAATAATAATATTCTCCCTTTCCCATTTCATTTCGAATGCTGTAATTTTTTTGAGTACACTTTTCATGGAGGAGCCTGTTCCGGCTATTATCTATTTTCTATTATACAATTATTACTTCGCACAATATAAAATATTCACACATACACATATTTATACACCACGACACCAATGTATTCGTATGTTTATTCGCTACGTATTGTTTTCGTACAGAGATGTAGGTATATAACTCTCAAAATCAAGAATATTATAATTATAAAATATATATCCTATAAGTATATATGTATTCCTAGGACATAATCCATATATTTTGTGATTGTGACCTCTGACCTAAGTGAAATGTATATCAGTCACGTGGGCATCAAATATACCTACATGATATATTTTTTTAGGATATAATAATATATTTTACGGGGAAATAAATGGATAGGTATATATATTTGGGAAGTAGTATGTATTCTTATTAAAAACGAATTAATTATAATATTATGCTGATAGGTGTTTATAGTAAATATGTTTGTTTTTTGTCATTGTTTTTTCGTTATGGTTTTAGTAGTTTGATGTGTGTAATGCATAAGTTTGTGTGGATTGTTGTGATAAATGGGTTTGCAATTTTGATTTATGCTACTATTTACTGTAGTAAATCATGTGTAGTATAGTTTAGCATGATGGTAGATGTGTAATTTTTGCAAATAGAAAATTGAGCTGCGAAAATAAAGAGAGATGATGAGATAAGATGTATTAATTTTGAAGACTTAGCTAAATTAGTAGTGTAGTAAGTTAGTGTAAGTTATGAAGTATGTATAGGTAAGGAAGAGAGAGGGAAGTTCACCTAATCCATAACTTATTGTGCAGATTATTTGTAAGAGTCAAGGAGGCAAATGGAGTTTCCTGTGTGGAATTTATGGGGTAACAATAGTAGCATTGTGCTTTAGTATATGCACTTGTTTTTAAAGTACTTATTGTCATCTTTAAGTGTTATAAAAGGAGCTAATGAAAAGTTAGGTTTGCCTTCGCACGACGAAAAGACAAGAGCGTTGAAATAATTTTCGCTTTAATTCACTTGACAAGTATTTGAACGAGTCGTGGACTAATAGCTTAGGTTGGGAAGAAGAGGGAGAGGAAAAAAACTCTCTTATAAAACTCAACTACCCACAGCTTCAAAAGCAGAATAATGCATCAATTTTTATGTAGCTCCACTCAAGTGGAAAAGTTTATGGCTCTCCAAACTAGAGTAATAAATTAGGCGTGAAACTTTGGTTTAATTAAACTCTTTCATTCTAATCTGTATATTCACTCAGCGATTATATGGAGACAAGAGAGAATTCCATGCAGCTCCTCCGTCATTCCAACATAGTTTCACCGAAGAGTCCTCTAACTAATAAGAGTTACTAGGTACTATTATTATGGGCTAGCTGCTGTAGTAGGTAGGTATATTATAAGCATGGATCTTGTCGGAGTGAAATTTAAAGAAGTCTACTCCTAATACAAGACGACAATACACGCACTGCACTATGCTACTGCAGCCAAATCCAAGGGAGTCAAGAGTCAAAAGCAAAGTTGAAAGAGCGTTTGGTCCTCTGATAATGTTTCTTGGATGGAGGAGCTAGCTAGCTAGTACAGTAGTAGCAAATGTCAAGATTAGCGTAAATCTCTTCGAAATTGCAACTACTCTTGTTGAATACGAAATTGATGCTTGAGTTGACTTTGGCTTCTGCAACTTTCCACTTCTTCTCTGTTACCGTTTAGAAGTATTTATTAGCATAAGTTAGGTATGAATGAAGGTATGCAGTAGTAGACTAGAAGAGTATCACTATATGTATGTATACTTACTAGTTGTCTGTCTTTTAGTAGTTTGGGAGTTCTGATAGTCAGAGAGTGGAATGCTTTGGCCCACGCCCTTATACTCCAACAGCTAACAGGGGAATGTCAAAGTTGAGTGGTGGCAAGAGTGTGCCTTCTAGCACTTAAGGAATTGTTGCTGCAATAAAAATGTTAAACAGTCAAATGTAATAATGAGTTCGTTTGCGGTGCAGTCTGCTTGCTAAATAATAATATGAGCTGGGCAAACAAAAAGACTCTGCTATTGTAATTTTATATCTTTTCGTCGCTAGACACAAGACAAAGCTGGGACCGTTTAGTGCCAGAAGTACTTCATACATTCGTTAGATCCGCTTTTAATTCTCCTTTTTCCTTCCATCCATCCATGGCAAGAAATTAAAATTGTTTTAGACTTGAATCCCGCTTTTAACTGCTGTGCTTACAAGGAAAAAAGAGGTTGAAACAATTTGTTATGTGCTCACAATAAAAATGTGTTAGTTTAACTCCTCGTAGCCTCTTAGCATGCATTCCTCACGGAGCTATAGCGTAATTAGATTGAAATTCCATAAAAGTATCTAACAAATAGATTAGGATGGAATTCAGCACTCTTTCACAGGTGTGCTTTTTCACATGAAAATCTCAAGACTGGATTAGTAACTT
>JABASI010001725.1:0-23188 GCA_019776505.1 Tomocerus nigrus
ATCTACCGGAACGGTGCTTTATACGAACTTTCAAGTCTTTCTCTGACTTTCTATTTGTAACTGTGTCTGTGTAGGTATGTGATAATATTATTATGATCCATTACTCGGCTCCCTTGACGTTACACCGCGCACCGTATGCGTACCTACAGTAGTATCTACGTGTACAAAAATTGAACTCTAATGCATTCATGAGGTGACAATCATTTCTTTGTGTGTTGGTCGCAGGGCGGAGTTTGATCCTGTCGGACTTCAATTTTCACGCCGTCTTCAAAGTGGACGTCGATCGTGGACCCTCCGGTCCCCACGTGGATGTCTGTAAAAGGTTCTAATATTATCTTTCATTATTGTCTGTATTTAAACTTGCTGTAGACAGATGTTATTTCTATTGGAATAATTATTCCCAATTATGTACAATATTTAATTTTGTGATTATTTTGTGTTGACGGATTTAGTTTATGTAGTTTATAAATGCACAGCAGAAAAAAAGATGGCTAAGACTTACAATAAATATTTTATTTAGGTACGTACCTTGGAACCTTGAAAATTTCGAACAATGTTTTCCTCTGGCTTTTTGCCATCAAACCACTCCTTTGGCTAAAGCATCGTTTTGAACAGCTGAAAATGTCAAATGGAGATTTTGATAGGAACAGGACCAAAATGCCAAATGCAAAACACCCGACATCTGCAAACGATACTCCTTCATTTTATGTTTCTTTATGAATGTAGCAGACAGAATGCAGAATTGGTATGATCGCGGGTATGCTGTTTGTGAACAAGAGACTAGGAGGGCGGTAATCGAGAGAGCTGAGAGAAAATTTGAGGACTGTGGGCAGCAATGCCCGTATATGGTTTCGACGAGTATAAGAACGGTCCGCTACTCCTATTTGATCGGCTCCTTGTTATAGATACTAGATATCAAATTGTTAAATCAGCTGAAATAAAATTCCATTTTACTAACACAAAATGTCTTAGCTGACAATGTTTCATAAATAGCTAAATAATTATCATTAAAGTTGTAAAACCAAATGAAACATTTAACTGCCTTAAAACTTTAATGACCACTGTGTCATCATCATTTTCACATATACATATACATATAGTACATAATTTACTGTCAATGACTAAACGTTCTACTGCTATATATGCACATTAAAATACATTCACTGCGCTTTAAATTCCAAACCTGCAGCAATTTTTTTTAGGTTTCAAAATTTGTCCAGGGTTAGCGATTTATTTAATTTTTCAAAAAATTGTTCCATTATGTAACACAATGGAATCCTAAGTGTGAAACACGCAAACAATACTCAGCACCTATATCTTACAAAATTCTTTCATGCCGGAATCCGAGTTATGTTTCATGATAGCCATCTACGAGCAAAAAAAATCAACCGCAGTCCGCAAGTGTTCATAAAACAGAGCATAGTACACAATATACAATATTCAAACGCTTTTGTGCCAATGGCAAAATGGCCGGTAGGAATTGACGACCAAATTGTAAACGGGTGAATGGTTTAATTTAAGAACCGTGAGTAAACCTTTTTGCCAAGTTTGACAATTTTTCCATTTACATTGGAATTGGGCCTATTTTCAAAACGATGTTTAAGCCAAAGGAGTGGTTTGATGGCAAAAAGACAGAGAAAAATAATGTTGAACATTTTATTCTCTGCAACCGAGATGATTTTTATTTTTGATATTTGACCTCGTTTGCATTTGACATGACAAAATATTCGTAAAAGTTCTCTCCTCTGTGCTTTCGGACTTCGGATATCGGATATTCTACCCGAAATTATGGAATAAGGGCAATTTTTACGATTGCGCCTTAAGAAACCCCAATCGTGAAAATGGGATCAAAATGTCAAGGTCAGCTGGGTCATACTAAAGGCATGACAAAAACGGACAGATATGCTAATTGCTATAATAGTTATATTAATTATTATAATGATTATAATAATTATGAAGTATATTATTATAATTTGGTTAAAATAACAAATAAAATTAAATACACTAATGATATTATTGGTTATTAAAAGTTATTGTATCATTATCTATCCAAGTAGTATAATATTGCATAATATATAAAAGTAATAGCGGCTTTCACTACTTGGCTGAAATGGAGGACCTCTACCGGACTAGCCAAGTATGAAGGCCACGTACTTGGCTAGCGAGATAACGAAATTCCTTCACAGGTTAGAAACGGCCGGTGAGCAAAATGCCTTCATAATGTGTTAAATACTAGCAGTATAGAATAATTATTTTATATATCTGTGACTGTAATAGAATCAAAATAATGTTAATTACTCTGAACTCGGTAAAACCACCAAGGCCATTTGGACTTTTCCTATCGTCGACTGATTGTTTAGCTCTAATAGCAATACCATATAATAATACCAAACAAAATGCAAACTATTTTTCACATCTCGAAGGGTTTTCCATGGATGCTTGATTTGGAATAATAACAATAGAGAAGAAGAATAATGTAGTTGTTGGCACTTTTATTATTATGTTGATTAAAATGTGTTCTAGATTGAACAAAAGGAGTCAAAAGTCATAGCCTCTAACTGGGCTGTATTAAAACGTATGTGTGTAAAATTAATGTACATTTACATTATTGTATTATTATGTAGGTATTCTTAATATATACGAAGGTATTCTTAACTTAAATGAATGTAACACAATATATTTTCTATAGTTAAGCAGAAGTTGGGGACTTATAACAGTAATAAGGCATTTATAAATAGAATCAAATCACATCCATTTCATTTGTGCTTTACAACTTAGCCTACTTTGTTTGTTCATTTGAGCAGCATTTTATAAAACGATTACTGTTAATTACTTGTTTGAGTATGTGTATAACATCAAATGTCTAATGCTATTATAAATAATAATAATATACAAATCAGATTGGCCTACGCTACCAACTAACCCTTATATAAATTAATTATAGAGGATACTGTTTCTATTGTGATATAGTAATTTCTATGGCGTTAAGTTGTCCTTTATTTACATACCCATCATATTATTACCATCTGAATTAACATAATATTTTGCATCTCAGTCACTAACAGTCGTCTCAAAGTCGACGTAAGTCCTTTTTACAAAAATATACTTCTACTCGGCCTTCTTACTTTGCTAGCGTGCACATATTAAAAATATTAACCCTAAAATACTGTCACACGTATCTTTAGCGTCTGACTTATTTATCGAAGCTGTTACCTGATATTTTGCTTTGCCTAATCATAACATCCCGTAGTTAGTGTGATGCTACTGTCGGGAGTAATAAATACTTACATTAAATAGCCAACAATCACGGAGCGGTGCACCGATTACCGATAGAATGACATAATGTGCCTGGACGTTTATATGGACTACTGTATTTTTAACTGTATCTTAAATTATATGTAAAAGTCTAAATAGCCATGATCGCACTATATCATGTAGGCCAACCAAATGATATTGGTCGAGTGTAATTTTTTATATATGGGCTTATAATAAGGAGATGTAAACCGTCCAGCAAGCAATTTAAGAGTCTGCAGAACAAGAGTGCAAAATCAGGCAAAATCCATTTAAGATTTCAGCTCTATGCATTACTCATTGTTAAATTTTCGAATCTACTTATTCGTACGCTACGAATACAATTTACGATATCTACGTGCTACGCAAAGTTAAATACTGATATGCCGATTATGAAAAACGCAAAGCTTCTTTCCCCAATCTAATACACTGAATTAGCTATCTGTGCTTGTTATCACTCTCCCATGAAATTATATGCCTATTATACTATTTAGTATTACTTATATTATTATGACTACATATTATTGGCAATTATACATCATTGGCAATTACCATATTATTAGATACCTAGGCAAAAAGTTGAAAAGTTTCTAAACTTCAAATGTGGCTGGTTTTAGAGAATCAACAGAACTATTTGTATTTAACCGGAGCCTCATTCCTATACAACGACGCAAATGCACATAAAAATCCAGTGTTCAAAATCCAGTGCATCTCCGGCTATGTATTTCCATAGTAATTTTTTTAATGATTGGGACCATAAAAAACAAAAAAAAAACATTTTTTTCTCTCAATCCTCCCATGCTTGATGAGCAGAAACGTAAAATTTCATTTGTATGTGGATCATAGCCATCCAAATTCTGACACTCCTGACGCTCAATTTGGATTTTTTTTTACAGATTTACAGCTCCTTAATATTTTTTATACAACACAATTATGGCGCCACATTAATAAATAATCTTTTTTTCGACTCTCGTGTCATTTTTTAGATTAAATTTGTATAATAAATAAGTATTCCTTATGTTAGCTTAATTATAATTTTTAACCTGAATGAATTTCAATATCTCACTGAAACATCTAAGCGTTAAATTGCATTAGATTACAGTTAGCTGGAACATGTTTTGCATTACAGATGGGTATAAATAAGGTACTCATGAACCAAAAGCAATAAATTGCAAATGTAGATACCTAATTTAAAAAAGATAATAAAATGATTAATGCCATTTAAACCCTTACTGAAATATCATATAATACACAACAATAAGTTTTTTTTAAGTTTCTATGGGAGGCTGTTGATTTTGCTACAGATAAATAAAAGTGTCCATGGATTTTCTATAGCGAGACAGAAATTTCAGGCCCGAAAGAGCTAGGGAGAAGGGGAAAGAATTGTTGGTGTTTATCGTTGTGTTACTTGAATAGAAAAAGAAACAGAATTATTTATGCAAATTGACGGAACTCCAGAAAAAGGCAATTAAAGAGACAGCTAGTACATGAATATAAATAAAATGTCAATCAAGATCAATCAGCAGCTCAGACATTGTGAAAAAGTTTTCCAGAAATGTAAAAGTAGGTCTATGGTCAGGATTTTCTGCCCAACATTTTTTCATCACATTAAAGACATCATCCGGACAGTCTTCGGGTTTAGCCAAACGTCCTCCTTTCTCCACCATTTCAATCACCTGCATTCACATGTTATTTTAACAACACATTTTGCAAGTAAATCCCATATACCGTATAACTCGAACTCAAATTAGTTCACCAGGGTGAACTATTGTTTCTTCAACGCCTTTAATGCAAAAAATAATAGTTCACTATCCAAGGGTGAACTATAAAAAGTGTAAATTACAGATAAATTTGATTTTCAGAGCAAAGTTTTCGCGAAAATACAATAGTTGACTCCAGGGGGAGAATTAGAGTGAGAGGGTGAACCGAGTCCAATTCTACGGCATGTATTTGTATATAATATAATAAACACAGGAAATAATATTCAACCCGAGAGATAGAAGGTAAAAAATCCTTACATCTTTTCCTGGCACTTCATCCCCGTAAGGTGTTTCACCGTAGGAGTACATTTCCCAAAGAGTAATACCGTACGACCACACGTCAGAAGCATGTGAAAAAGTACCGTGTGTACATGACTCAGGAGCATACCTGTGGAAAGCGATATTAATTATATTGTATAATAAATGACATGAATTTCAAAACAGGATTGATCCACAAGGCCGTTAATATATGTAGGTACCTTGGCTGTCACAACATTTTAAAAATCTTTCAATACAATGCAGACTTTAGGTAATATTGTGTGAGTAAAAGCCCCACAAAGGCAACAGACTTGACAAGGTAAGAAGCACAGATATGCAGTAAAGGCTTTAGAAATCAATACTTTAATTCTTTCTGTTTTTCAAAACGTCGATTTCTATAAATCCTGGGGTTTTTCCAGGATTTTCCTTTGTATTTCCCTTAGGCTATCAAAGATTTCTTTCAATCTTCTCATATATTTCAATATTTTAAACAATACCGTATGTCTTAAAGTTTCTGTACGAAAAATTTGGAAGATTGATCTTTATTTTCCATAAAATATCCAAAGCCTCCCTAATAGTTCCACAGTTTTATTCTGGGTACCATGGAGTGCAGAATATTTTAGTAAGCATGTAGGCGGGCATTACTTGAACAAATTTATAAAATTTGACAGCATGAACCTGGCATTTCAATATGCAATTAGCATTTAAAATCAGTGAACATAACCAACAAGTGCTTTTATTTTTGTGTCAAAGAGTGTAAATTCTGCGATACTTGGGAATTTTCTTATCATAATATTATCTAACTGCAAAGTGTCACTAAATATGCTAATGTAGAAAAATGTGCTACGAGAGTAAGTATAAATTAAGCTGTGACTTAATTATTACCATTTAATGGGCCATCTTCCCCCATGTGATGCTGTGTAGTAGTTGCTGTCGAAACCAAGAGCTCTTGACAAGCCAAAGTCACTTAATTTTGCCATTTTTACGGAAGACAGAAGAATGTTTCGTGCAGCCAAATCTCGATGCACAAATCTTTTCTTCTGAAGATACACCATTCCTGTTTTTAAATAAAAAGTTTTAAAAAATGCGTTGAAATTTTGGGATGGCATTGAACTTTGTTGGGACGGGACAAGGCATACCTCTGGCAACCTGATTAGCCCAAAGTCGAATGTGTTTCTCAGGGTTAATTTCATCTTTGTGGTTGACGAGATAATCTTGCAGCGAGCCAAGTTTCAATAGTTCTTGCACCTATAAGCATTAAAACGAAATCGTTAGTTTTTTCCCAATAATATTACGATTACACGTAAAACGTTTCAGTCTACAATTGCGTTGCAATCGGGCGCCCCCTGCAATCGTTTCAGTTGTAATAACAAATTGTTGAAATGTAGCAAAAAGTCTGCAATAATGTCAGGGCCATTTAAGACTCTTGCAAACTCCTGCAATAGAAAAGGTTCATCTGCAAACATTTCACACATTTCGGTTGCGCATAAAACAATTTTTTAATTTTAGCTAGTAAAAAGGGTCAATTAGAGTTTGCTATGGGGAATGTTGCGCCTTCTTGGGCTAAATTTTGCAGTTGGTCTAATTGTTCGGTCTTTAATTTCCCTAATTTTTATTTTATGGCAATTATTGTTTAAAATGATATTGGATGTTTTTGTAGAACTTTTCAATTTTATTTAGTTGATTGCAAACTTCCATTTCAGGTGTAACTACGGCTTAACTCTTAAAACATTCAAAATCTGACTGACCATGTAAATCCTTGGTTGCCAGCAAATGCCGATGATTTTGACAATATTTTCATGTTCCAAGTCCATCATGACTTTAGCTTCCTGCAAAAACTCTTTTTTCGTCCATTCGTGCATTTCTTCTTCAGCCTTAAGTGTTTTGACAGCCACGTCAATTACAGTCGTCTTGTTCATTCTCAGTTTTCCTTCATAAACCTCGCCATACTCCCCACTGCCCAGCAACTCGCCCAATTCAATCAAATCATGCTGAATGTTTTCTGAAAAATATCAATTAGGAAATCACATGAGTAAATTGCCACTTTTAGAAATTAGGAATAGGCATCTGAAAAGTGATTTCTATATTAAGTGTTAATTCGGCAAAGAAAAACAAGAGTTTTTTAATGTACTAGCTAATAAGCTAAGATTACCTTTACAAAAGACACTGTCAGATTTATTATTATTATTAACGGCGTCGTTTAGGGATCGAAAGCCGTTGGGAGAGGTAGATAAGGGTATTCGTTTTGGTAAAGGGGGAGGGACATCCAAACTGTTCGAAGATGCTGATCTCATGGTAAGATCCGAAAAGCTTTGAGTTGGTCCAATCGGAGTTTGTAAAGTGGAAGGAAGTCCATCTGACCATCTGGAATAATGATCCACAATGTGTTCCAGCGAATCTAAATACGGCCCATCGTCAATGTAGAAGTAATTTTTCTGTAAATCCAAACAGAGAATAAATCATTGTATCAGCAATTTATAAGCAGGGTTGAGCGGTGACTGAAATCAAGCGGGTTGGTTGGTCTTAATTGGACAAAATCCTCTTATTCATCGTCTATTTGTGTATTGACCGAATGAAATAGCAGTTTACATTTTTTCATCCATTTTGTCCAAATTGTCCAATGTGGATGGATAAAGTAATAATAAATATTTTTATTTCATTCGGTCAATACACAACCCTGTTTATAATAAGATAATTTTATTCTCATAGTAGCGTCTCATATTTCAGATTGAAGCAACAATGTCTTCAGAAACAGTACTATTGCAAGTCTCTGTCTCTTCGGTAACTGTAGATGTGGCGGTATTAAAAATATGTAGAATTTACGACGACTGATAAGGAAACAAGTAAATACATGTATGGAGCACGATAATCTGCATCATAATATTGTCTAGCAGAATCTTTCTTTCAACCACACATGCTAATTTTTGTATAGGCCATAGGCGCATATGGCAATAAAACGGCAATTAGCACGTACCTCTCTTCCGATTTCAAAGTTGAATGTGTGTCCTTGGAAGAGAAGTGTAAGTACGTAGACCTTAGGCTTATTAGATGATCGCCGTAAAAGAAAATACGATATCTGTGTATCATTATTGTTTTGCATTTGGCACTGTTGCAGAAGTAGAAGAGCTTCTTGTCTTTCCAGCAAAGAGTGATACCAATCGTCCCGATTTAGTCTCGTCTTTCTAACTTTGTAACCATCTGCAACAACACATCCAAAAACATTAACAACTGGTCAACTAGTACTAATATTAAGGTTGGTGCCACTTGGTCTAGCTGAGTGTGTTTTTCCACTTCACCAGATAGCAAATAACTGGATCTCTAATGGATAAAAATGGAAAAAATAGATTGACACCGACAGATAAACTGTCCTGGAGGCTCACAATCCTTTGACATTTGCAAAATTTTCATCTACAACGCTGTCAGATGTTTTTGATGCTAACGGCGTTTTTATTTGTGTGGCACAAAAAAGTGCGGCACGTTTTTTTGCCTTTCCGGTGAAAATTTTGAAAATGTTATCTGCAGCATAATGTGAGCTTCCTGGATAGTTTATTTGTAGATTTCAATCAAAGTGTTTTTTCATTTTCATCCACTACAGACCGAGTTATTTGCTATCAGGGGAAGGGGGACAACAAAACACACGCAGCTAGGTCAAGTCACACCAACCTTAACATGTTTTGCAGTTATGTTATAGCTAAAGAGATTAAATAAACCTTTAAACTTATTGAGTAGGTATGCTAAACGGCACTCTTTAATAATAATAGAAATTTACCCAAAAATTGAATCGTTTCAATTTTGCTATTCTCAATGGCGAGGTTTATTGGAATTTTATTGTCTACTGTCCTGGGGCGGAGGGGTGCGTGATTTTCTAAAAGTATCTGAACACATTTAGTGTGTCCTCTGGATGCAGCTTCGTGCATGGCAACCCACCCTGTACAATTCAACGAATCAAAATTAAACGGTGATCTACTGTATTTGTAATGCATTTAAATGATGAAAATAAGGTAGCTACCTGATTCATTGCGCCGCAGTTGTGGGTTGGCCATTCCTTCCTGCATTAAAAGCTGAACCGTCTCCGGGTGGTTGTAGATGCAGGCATACTAACAACAAAAGAATTTCCTTCAAATTCAATATCTACTATATCTATGGCTAAATAATTTTGTATGACTTGCCATAGACATCCACTAATCTTAGGTGTTACCGTCAGATTGAACGGTGAAAAGGAGCATAAAAGCAATTGACTGCAAAGGAGCTTTGAGCCTAAACCTGTCCTTCCCAATCAAAATTTTCGTCTTATGCGTCATAAAAATTCAAAATTTTGATTAAAAATAAGAGCAGAAATGTTCAAACACTATAGGATCATTTAAACTCCGAAAATTTCCATCCATTCAGCGAAATAAAACCTTTTCACTAAATCCCTTTGAAATTTTAATATTTGTTAAGCCCCCATGCGGTTTTGCTATACTGCAAGTTTGCGGGACTCATGCACAAAGAAATAGTGGATGTCTATATGATTGGATTTGTTTATTTGTGAATGTGTACACACATGTAAAGGAGTGCAACTTGAGGAGTCCTTGGCATTCACATTCGTACCCGCATCTATGAGTATAGACAGAATTTCATTGCAGCCGTTGATTGAGGCTAAATGAGCCGCTGTCTGACCCTCGTCATTTTTGGCATCAAGACTTCGGTATCCACATCGAACCATTTCCAAAACTATCGCTTGGTTCCCTATTCCATTCAGAAAATCATATTAACCCTCATCCATGCACAGAAAACCACCACATCGAACCATTTCCAAAACTATCGCTTGGTTCCCTATTCCATTCAGAAAATCATATTAACCCTCATCCATGCACAGAAAGCCATGTGAGAATTGCACTAACACTTTTTGTTGACATAGCATTTTGATGCGTAGAAATATTTTAGAAAATCTTAAGGGGACCTTCTTTGGTAGCTCTATGCAGCAGATTAGTTCGTCCATGTCTGCGACAATCAGGCGGGGGTGGTGAATTGATTAAAGGCTTGCGCAAAAGAATTGCGTCGTCGTCCTCAGAAGACCTTTGGTAAAATTTGATAAGCTCATCCAATCCGTGAATGACATTCCCCTCCTCTATTCATGGACAAGACAATTAAAATTAAACATCACGGTAAATTCTCTTCTTTTAAAAAATTTGGGATTAATTCTACACAATATTCTAATTTTCAAGGAAACGCCGAAAAAAATTATTAGTAGGTACTGTCAATTGAGATAAATATTGATAGTAGAAATAGGCAAGGCTATTAGCGTATAATTGAAATTAGTTCACTCGCTAGGTACAATTCACCTTCCTGGGGCGATTTATTGTATTTTTACCCTATTTGGCCCCGAAAACCAAATTTACGCGTAATTTACACTGTTTTTCAACCCTGAGAGTTGAAATATTAAATTTACGCATTAAAGCATTTTTGGTGAATTAATAGTTGACGCTGGTGAACTAATTCAATGTATACGGTACTTACAAAAGAATTGTAGCTTTAAATTAATAGTATAGCTAGTTAAAATAAAATGTGACTTACCAATGGAGAAAAATGCATCTTTATGATGTCTACAGATTTGAATGTGAATAATATCTCCGTTGGAGTAGACGGATAAGGCATAGTCGCCAATTGACGTGGAGCTCTCCCTTACAAGGAAAGTTCCTTCTTCTGAAATAGAAATTAGTTTGGATTGTGAATTTAGCAATTTAAAAGTATGTTATATTTTTCAGGATGAATGGAAAATGTGACATTGTTATTTACCTTGAGTCCGTAGTAAAGATTCAGCTTCTTCCCTTGTGGTGTTGCCATGGAACCAGGCATCATCTTCGGAAATTAATGGTCCTGACATTATGGCATTTGTGACTGTGGTTAATTGTGTAGGGAAATTGGAAGACTGAGAGAGTCAATTAATGGAATTTCCAATGGACAGGTACGTTGAAATACTTGAGTAATTGTAATACTATTTATTATAAGAATGTTCAGCAGACAAGCCACTGTTTTTTCTAATCTTTCTCCCTGCCGACAGACAATGCTTTGGTTTGGGCTTTCTAAAAACAGTTGCGATGTTTACGCTCACATCGATTCACTGAGACAATGTGTTTGTGTGTGTGCGGGAAGCTAATATTATATGTGTAAGTTCTGCTCTCAGCAACAAGTGTGTATTTCTTTCGTGATGTAAGAGTAAAGGAGCAACAATGTAAATGTTCTTGTAGGAGTCGTCTCGAAAAAATGTTAACTTTCAATAGCTATTTCTATTACACACATGTCACAGGATAATAATAATAAAATATTATGTGCCCGAATTAGAGAACTGCTACATTCCCTATACGCTTCAAAAAAAACTGAGTTATAACAAACTATGTAGGTACATATAGTAGAGGTATATTATTATGGATTATTATTGTATGGGTATATACTTATTATGTAAATGTAGTGTGTTTGCGTTCCTTTTGGGAAATGTTAAGTAGCTTTAGTTCAGAGTGTGTCTGAGTCTGTCTCACAGAGGAATTCTGAGAAGAGTTTGTCCTAGCCTACATATAAGCTATCGTAAATGAACTATAAATACGCGATAAAACTTTATATATTATGTACAAGCCCTCGGAACGGAATTACATTTTGCACACAGGACAAACAACTTTCAGTGTAATTAAAACTGAACAACAGCTACAGCCTATCTGACAAATCACGGTCAGCTCTTCTTCTTCATGACGCAGTTAGTGTAAAACGACGATAGTTATCAGAAACAAAAACAAAGTCACATATTTTCTCCAAGAACAATTATTTCATTTCGGCATCCTTTCACCAGAATAATTCAATGACAAATTCCGTCATTCCTTTGGCGACATTCAAATTCAAGATCCCAACTTTCCAACCAATTAATTTTACTAAATATTATGCGTCTCTATTATTGTCCAGTGCGTGGAAGGAAGAAGTAGGTAAGTAGGTATACTTCATTGGTAGTCTCACTTTTGTATTCTCAGGTACTCCTAAAATAAAAAAGCACATTTATAGTATGAATAAAAACTACTTTTTCACAGAACAACGTCTTTGGTACGACCCAGTAGCTATAATAGTATTGGCTAAATGTTAAATTCCATAGACAATAAACATTCGTGTAAATGGATTATATATGGTAATGTGAGTTTGTGGGTAATTTAGTGTGACAGAGTGTATATAGGTATTTACTTGAAGGGTGAATGGATAGTCACAGCATTTACAAATGAGTCAAGTCTTAATGGAAATCAAAGTTAAGTCCTCAGTCACTAATAATGATAAGTAGCATGGTGCACTGATTTAAAAATAGCAGATTGATTGTATGTACACAGTGGTGTTGGGTTGGGAATTGTGTTTTCTCAAACGATAATTGTAAACTGACTGTACATAAAGTCAACAGATTCAATGATGAAGCTTATGAATGTATGAGTCGAGGAATAGTATGAGGAAGCTATTCGTAACTCAATCCGTTTGGCTTTTACGCTGAGCTGAGCTAATCAATGAGTCAAAGTCAATGAGCAAGTCTTTATTTTGGTGAGTCGGACTCTAAACCACAAGGCATGCTCCTTCAGCTTTTCTCTTATAAAATAATATTATTAGACATGATACAGGAGGCATGATATAGGAAAGTCAGTAAGTATTTAATAACTGCTGGCCCATATCTGTAAAAGGTTTGTGACACTCAAAATAGAATTTATTAAGTTTATAAAATAAAGAAATATTGTTGATGACATTTACAAAAAAATTAGAATAAATGTTTTAATATACATTTTAATTTTTAATACATTTCTAATAAATGTATAGGGACCATTTATGACATTTATAAAATCGAAATTATTTTATAATGTTATAAATGAAAATTTCTTAATTTAATAAATAAATTCTATTTGAGCACCACAAACTACCTAATAAGTATCACTGGGGATTAGTAGAGCACAAACTAAGAAATGAGGGAAATACAGTAATTATTATAAAACTGGCTGAATACAGTATTTAACTAGCCACTGCACTGGTTAGTCGTTAAATTGGTAGTGGCTTGCTAAAATCTTTTTGACCACACTATCCATAATGGCCTATACAATGGTTAAAATTAATAATTTAACAGTAAACGATAATATTATATTTTTATTCCAGGAACATTATATTATATGTATGTAAGTTAATAAAGAGTGAAAACAATGAAATGACCACTTCCAGGCTACTTTGTTATTACAATAACTAGTTTCGAATAAAATGTAATCAATAAGAGTGCATTGAAATTATTATCTGCAATAAGCTGTGGATTTAACAATAGGATTATTTTTGACTATCATCTGCTCATTTCAGTTCATTGTAGGCCAGGCTGCTGGCTAAAATCTTAAAAAGCCGGCAAATAGCAAACACTGTCTGTATAGTAAATGTAGAAGTTATTTTTTAGTATAAAAATGAAATTGAATTTTTCGTGACATAAAATAATCGATGATATAGAAACATGTTATCACCTACAAATATACACATATAATTATGAATCTATTTTCACATTACTTTTATTTACTCTCTTTCTGTCTAAGGCTATGAAACTTTATGGTTATCACTAACTAACCGCAAATAACTTTCAGGCTTGCAATCACCGAAGTCATCAGCAAATAGCAAACTGCCTTTTCTAAATTATCTGTCTATTTTCTACTTACTGTTTACCTTCAAATATTTATTCAGTGTAACATGCATAGACATAGGTAGGTATATATTTAGGAATATTGTACAGCACAGTCAACAGGAAATACATAGAAGCTATTTGTTTACTCCTCTCAACTCCTCACTTATCTCTTTTTAGAAATATAAAAACAAGTACTGTGGTTTTCTGCAATACTTATCATCACTTATTACAATAAATGGATACAGACTGCGATACAGAGTAGTGTACAGTGTAGCTATACTGCGTCGTTTAATCATTCTATGGCTTTTGCTGAATTGTAAAAGGAATTAATGCTTTATCTCTCTTTTTTACTTATGTAGCTACATTTACAAGTAACTTGTCCAAGCTGCTTCCGATTGAGAAGCATTTCGATGAGCTATGATAAAGGAAGAAGGAATATTATCAAAGTATCAACTATATGCTGTTATTGCAAATTATTGGTCGCATCTGCTCTCTATACTCTACTCTTCTGCATGCAATTGACCTTATTGTAATAAATGGGATGCCTTCAAGCCTAATGCAACTAGATTACTAAATACATGAACTATTGAACTTGTCAAGTGTTTTATACCTACCACTACATGTTATATTCATGTAGTATACAATATATAATACTATGTTATATAGGAATAATTTTATATTATATAATAATAGTAATATAATGTTATTAATGTACTCTGCTAGTAGAAATCTCCTAGAATTTTAAGTACAATGATTATTAAAGGAATTAATGGCTAAATAATAAATAGTGTCCGTCGTTGGCATTTAATTTTTACGAGGACGTGGAATTGGAGAGGCAGTGAATGAATTGTAACATAATCTTATTATTGCCTAAATGATCTATTTTATTATAGGAAGATAAGAAATGAGCTGAATGAGCCTTGTACTATTATTGTTTTGTCTCACTTCTGCAAGTATTGACTTTGACTTGTGTTACACAGTAGTGCCCGTTTTAATAGTTAGCTCAGCTGTGTATTATAGGTAGGTAGTGATTGAGTGACTTGTGACTGACGGTCTCCGGTGCCTGCACTGCTGCACTTACGTATACTTACTGTAAAAGTCAATTATGAATTTTGTCGGCTTATCTTACTGAAGACATTAACCCCGACGGAAGCATAAAGTTTCTCAACTAATAAATGATTAGGGCATATGTGTAGGATTGTAATAAGGACAGTCTGTCTGTCCAGCATGTGTGTGTGTGTGAGCATGTGAATGAATGTGTGTCCTTTTTATAGCTCTTAATATTGCCGTAGCAATGACGTTGCCTTTAGAAATAAATAAATCAAAGTCCAATCAATCAGCACTGAAGAGCGAGCTCACTTTTAAATCTATGATGATGGTTAGTTATATCGTCGGAGTCGGAGTGGGTGAGTGACTCTGTTTTATTTGCCTGTAAATAAAANAGAGGAAAAAGGCACGAATCAACTGGATCCAGTCACTTCAACTTTACTGCATTTTGTTATGGCAGTTCATTACGATAAATAATGTGCAGCTTGCAGGAATGCTGAACCAGAGTTTAATTCAGCTTCCAATTTCTAATCTTTCTCCAGTATAGATAGCAGTCACTCAGTGTCAGTACTAGTCTTTTAGTGTTGCTGGCTTTGTGAATGTCGCTCGGACGTAGGACGCTATAATTTCTCTAGTGACTTTTTTGTGACGACAACTAATTTCGCTCTCCTTGACAGTTCCCCTCTAAAAATAAACAAGCCCAACACTAAAAGTCTCTTTAATAAAAAGTTCTAAATCTCACAATAACTTTTACATCTTCTTTTCTTCAATTGGAATATCAAACTGCAAGTTCACCATCATAAATTTCACCATTTGTCTTTGTACAAAACTTTAAACACTCTCTGTCTAAAGGTAAGTAATTTTTATAAGGCACATACTTTCAACTTTCACTCTTTTTAATTTTAAGCTCCGGTTCCTGAAAACTTTCGTCAGGATGTGGCACATTTTATTTAAAAATGCACCAACTATTTATTAATTGTCATGTCACTAGTTATGTGAGTGAGAACTTTTGACTTTGACGATCAGTCGGTTTGTCGGTAGTTGTAGATGTGATTTTTAAGGTTGTGTGTTTGTGTGAACGTACGTAACATAAATAGTAGTATCATGTGTGTTGGCAGAATTATTTAGGAAAGGATGATCTTTGCTTTATTTAATCACAGTGTGTAATAGTTAGGGAGGGGGAGGGTTATCGGAAGAATTTCACTGCCCTCAATTTGACTCGACTCAAGTTAAATTAAACAAATTAAATGATTACGGAATGGAATGTTGAATTGAATGTGTCCCGTGATAATCCTTTGAATTTTATTAGATTGCAGGATTTTTTACTCACTCACATTCCCATCCACAATCACATTCACAGATGATCAGCATGCGCTTGCGTTTTACTCAGATTTTTATGCTTAAGGTTGGTTGGGGCCTTCTAGTATCTATCTTCTCTTCTCTTCTCTACTATTTATCTCTGTTGTGGGGTTCGTCCCGACCGACTAAATTACTCTTATGCATTGCTTGGCACGTCTAGGGGGAAAACGAGGATTTTCCTCTTCATACTTTGTTGTATTATGTATTTCTATACTACAGCAGCATTATCTCGATTATTGCCTACTCTTCTTCTCTCTTCCACTCTTCTCTTATGCAACTCGGCAACTAGCAACTGAACCACTTTAATGTATGTAACTTTATGTAAGTAATATCCAATTCCTAAATACATGGATAGGTATCTATTTACAAACAGAATAAAGTAAGTTAATATTATAGATATGTGTGTAGGTAGCTACATCGGGACATGGTACATGCAATGCATTCATAATAATAAGAATCAACCATAGTCTCTGAGCATTCTGTCTAGTAATGTACCTAGGTACTCTTCCTATGCTATCAGTTCCCGTGAGACATAATAATAATGTATGCAGCTAAGTATAATGCTATAGCTGCCTACCTAACCTAATAAGTTGTTTCACTTTAAACATGCTCATTCCTGCCTGTAGCTATTTCATCACTATTATCACATAACCATAAATGAGGATCCGAAGGTTCTTTATAGAAAATCTTAAAGCATCTGTCTGTCTATCTGTGGCGGCGATAACTTATATTGATGGTAGAAGCGGCCTTCTCGGTAGGTCCCGAGAAGGAAATTTTCGTTCCCGGGACCGAAGATATGGGTAAGAACCTTTTCTTCCCGGGAAGAAAAGTCAAAATATTTCCGGGGAACGAAGAAAAATATTTCCCAGAATCGAAGAAAAATATTTCCCGGGAATGAAACAAAATAATGCCAGGGAAGGAAGTAAATTTTTCCCGGGAAGGAAGGAATTTTTTAAGTAAGAACGGCGATTTTGGAAAAAAGAATTCCCAATTTTCTGAGGCCTGCGTTGGAGTTTTTTCAACCCAACTTTAATCCGACGCGTCAATAGCTACATAATAATAATATTATGGTTATAAGCCTCCATGTGTTATACTGATTTCAATTACTTCCCTCCCGCTACTTTATTACGTCCAATTTGTTCCCAGTTTATTATCGTACTTCATCCGCACAACTTTTAATGGTCGTCTTATTGCAGTTACAGTACAGATAGTTTACCTAAAGCTAACGCTTAATATTTGAAGCTGAGGAATAGAGAGAATAAAAATGTATTTTGTTTCAATGCTTTATCTTTTTTGTGTGGTTTTGCTACAAACACTACAAATAAACATTTTCATTATTTATTGCGTAACATGAATTAAAGTGATTGATTGAGACTATGCACAACAATAATATAGCTCACACTTTTACAAATTGCATAGAGGTAGAATATTTCATCCATAGCCGCTACAGAGATTTTCGTATGCGGCTACATACACACAGCTACCTTAACCTATGAAAAGTAAAGAAATTCATGGAACTCTTATCAAAATTAAACAATTCCCTGAATATCTTAATCGTAATTAATTACTATTTTTTAGCATTGCTGTAGACATTCTAAATTTATTAATTCTGAATTCTAGTGCATAATTTTCTAGAGTCAAATCATTTGCAAAATGTAAATCTTTTTTTTTATGCTCAAAGTGATTTAGTTGAATTAGTTTTAATAAAGGGCCGAATGATGATTAAAAATATGCTGCTCTACCAATTTATTTATGAGCACGTGATTTTCATTTTTGTAGTTAAATGAACCAGGAAATTAATTCTTACATCAAAATTTTATATAACCTAGCTGTGGTGTATCGCCGTATTTCTTCTTCTTCTCCGTCGTCATTAGTTAGCATCGATTGTACATAGTATTCTTATTGTTTTGTCCTTCGTCCTTATGGAGCTGTAAACCAATTCTGTATCAACAGCAAGCAGGTTCTTGTCATTACACTCTGCTACTATGCAAATATGCATGTACCTAATGAAGCGCGTAATCCTCGCCAAGTATTTACAATGCACATACTAGATACCTACACTACTACGTGTATGAATAATATGTAAGCGTTTGAATCGAAACTCGTCTGTATCTATGCAAACGTCTCCGTATTTATTAGAACACGAAGATCGTTGCCTGCTTATAGATCGCAATTAACCACTTTGATATTAGCTAATAATATATTTTCCTAACAGATTTCAGTATTACGAGTCCAGAATGAACATTATAAACGACAAATACAGATCGTTTCAGAAATACTGAAATTTCAAATCTAAATTTTCAAAATATTTGCAGTCTAGTGTAGTTCCAAACAGCCCACTCAGGTATGATAATATAATAGGTACCTATGATAAATATAAGTATTTGTTTTGGGTACTGGGACGTTTTCATACATCCCGAGTTTCCTTACAAACTGTAACATTTATATAACTACAAAGATAGATTTACGTTACTGCTAGTCTCACACGTTCACGTAGCTCATTTATCACCATTCTCTTTTCTAAATGCATGGACAAACTTATACTACAGAGATACATGTAGCTAATATCTTTGCTGCTTGTAATAGCAATTAGCAAGAAAGTGATAGGTAATAACTAATAACCAATCATATTATGACAATGAAGTAAACAAATGCATGGAAAATTTAACACGCATAACGAGACATTACACACGACACTCTGCTATTCACTGAATATCGCTATGATATTGGCTGAATACAAATTCATCTAGCTCCCGATTCTCTAGCGTCGCACTAAAATTACGTGTATGCCATACAACTTAATCCGTAATAAGTGTGACATAATTACTACGGGTTTTTGCCGCATTTTAACGTCTAACTATCTATCAGAAACTAGTGCACATGCTCTATCTTAACTAGTTGCCATAGAGCATCTCATTATTTTTAGGTTAGGTGAGCTTTAGATGTTATATGGTAGCCTGTTACCACAGAGCACGTGCTGTAGGTTCTCTATGGTAACTTTTATTTAGATCTAGCAGAATCGTATAAAATTTTGCTTTCGTCCTTACTTTTGGAATTGAGAAATTGAACGTTAAAACAGTTTCTTCCCCCGTTGCCGTGCTAGCACTTGGTGCGGATTTCTGCGTCCTAAACTTCGCAATATTATTGTAGCTGAAAGATTTAACATTTAATACATACTTTAAATATATAATAAAGTCGATAGACAGCAAGAAGATATTATTATGTGCAGGAATGTATTCTATTAAAACTATTACTTACCATTAATAAAAAAACTGTAAGATGCCTACTCTCTGTATACTTTATCCATGAGAGCGTGTTACTAAATCAGCATGTAATCCACATACATAGAGGACGTACAATTATCACTATCTAACATTAAAGGGCTACTGATTGTGATAAATGTCGATCGATTACTTCTTAAATATGTTTAAATGCAGGCATGTATTCAGTGAGGGGGCAACTCGCAACCACGCAACCTAAATCCGAGAAAAGAAAAATTTTGGTTTTTTAATCGCTCTTTTATTTAAAATCGCAAAATTTTTGGCACTTCACGAGAATTAAAAATATTAAAAAGTGGTTCAAAACACCCTTCAGCAGATTTCTGGATACGTGCCTGAATAAATTATATGGAGCACCGAGATTTTGCAAATCTATTAATATTGTAATATGTTAATTCCATACTGTGGGTTCTTCTATAACCTACTACCACTACCCACCTAATTTCAGTGTCTCACTTCATGTAATTCAAAACGGGCTTGCGTTTCACCCTTGTCAATACAATCAGACGCTGTTATAGTTTCCATTCCGGCAGTAAAAGTGATTATAAGTAGTAAATATTAGTGAAAGGATTTTTCAAATAAAATATTTAGTGCAAATATAAATTAAATCTGCACAAAATCCTGTAGTAGGTACAGTTACTGTTAGAGTGAATATCCATATATGCCTATATCTGTATTATCATTATATAAATCCAGTTGGGTATTTCCAGCACATTTCGTGACAATAGAACAAACGCTAAAAGTAATGAGTAGGTCCTATGCATGTACATGCTCCGAGCATTATTATTAAATTTTGTTGTTGTTGGCTTTCAAGCATGCAAATGCAAAGTGGGAAGAGATGAGATTGCTGTTGGAGAAGGCATTAGGCAAGCTAGCAAGTAACCCGACAATAATAATAAAACTAAATCTAAACTACGTTTACGAAAGAATTAAGTATGTTGCACTTTGGCCTTGGTGGTGGAGTAGCACAAAGCACAACTTATGTGCACTACAAAACAAACGGGAGGCACGTAGAAAGGAACTGGCTGTGGGACTGGGACTCAGCTCAGACGGACGAGACGAAGCAAGGCACATCATAATATCACACAATAATCAGGGAACAGAAGAGCAATTGCTCTTTTAGAAAAAGTAAAATAGAAATCTTTTTTTAAAACAATGCATTTTTTAATTTTTATTATTTGCTATTTACCTAAGTAAAGTGAAAGGGAATGGGGAAAGTATTTGATTTGGCAAATATTTAGGTATATTGGGCCAATTCACGGCTTTGAAAACGTGGCATTAGCAAATGAATTTATCTCATTTACAATATTTATAAACTGTACTCGTCCTCCGTGAGACCGTGAATGCATAAATTATCCAATAAGATTTGAATATTTTCTAAACCTTTAATGTTCAAAACTTTGACAAGACAGCAGTATCTTACTACAATAGCAAATCTCATTTACGAAATTGTATGGTACGGCATTGTTTTATTTACAAACAGAAATCAACAGTTTTACATGTTATCCTTCATCACTGTCTATGTCATCTAATCTAATATTACAAGAAAGATGTTTTTTAAAAGACATGTCACTATAGTAGGCGTAGGGAACAAAATAAAGCTTCTGATTGGTTATCATGTTGAAATTTATGCCTTCATTCCGCAAACGTGGTAAACAGTTTTGCGATGCTAAGGCTACCATGTGTACCCCTTTTTCGAGACTACATGTGAATTATGAAGTGGGCCATTATTATACGGTAACTTTGGCAGATGTATTTAACTGTAACTTTGTAACTATGCTAAATTGCTAACTTAAAATTGAATTTTAATCTCCGGAATACCTACCAATATTAAAACGGTACACTTTAGAGTTGACAGGTTTTACTTATTTTTACCTTGCATCTGTGTGTTATCACCCTTAAAAGAGTAAAATGCAAGTTTTTTTAAAACTTTTTGTTGCTTTGAATTTTTACAAAAAAAGCAAAACGCATGAAAATGCTTTTTTACTTCCCTGTATCCTGCATGCAATATTTATTAACACATGGTAGACTAATAGACTTGTCAGTAATATTATGCACATGCAAGCTTAACAGACTAAAAGTGTTAGATACTTAGATAATGCACTTTCAGATCCATCCCAAAAGTAAGGACGACGTACATACTTGAGCATAAATTATCAATAGTTTCCGCTGAGATGAATAAATATTCAATGTAAGAGTTATTTATCTTTGCACATTATCGCCATGCATTATTAATAATTAGAAAATTAGCTGATAAGAAGGTACGGAAGGGACGAATAGACGAGCATGTTCGAACAGTGGAGTCTCACAGCGAAAGAGAATAAGACCAGAACAAGAACACCACCTATGTAGCACTATCAAATTCGTCAAGTGTACTCCGTAAAAAAGATAGCAGACGGTTCTGTGCATAATTTGTTTATGTTGATGCGTATATAATATCTTCCCAATTTTCAGCTTGTCAAAATCATTGAATTATGGGACACTATAATGGTTGGTGGAACATTAGAATTACTATTATGTAAGTATTTCAGATTATCCCAAAATGCAATTCTGAATCTCATGGCACTTTGTAGAGAGAAAGAGAATATAATTATCTAGAAGAATTATTCTAAACTTTTTTTAGAAGTGGGTGACAATCTTTTTGCTTTCAAAATTCGAAGCCATTAAATAAAAGGTGGTGGTAGTATAACATCATTAATTGTATGTATGACAGTGTTTATATTACAACTTTCATTTGCAGATGGCACATCGCACATCTGCACCTTATTTCGTATCTGATGATGTCCGTGTGTTTCTCAATCATTTGATTTCTTTTGAAATAAGTATAAGCTGTCGTGAATCCAGATACCTATTTGATTTATAGTAAAGGTTTAAAAATGAGGTTAGAAATTAATAATATAGGTGATACTTATTTTAAAACAAGTTAAAATTCTTATGAAAATCCATTTTTGCGAACGTTCCTATTGACATTGAGACATAAGGTGTGAAACAGATATATATGCACATAGACTTAAGGATCGTATTTATAAGTACAAAATAGGTACCACCGCATCCCTGTAGTCAACTTTCAGACTTTGTTTCTGACGTGTATGACTTTATGTGCTAATCGTTCAGGAGTAGATAACAGAATTACTGCAGAGTAAGGCAATAAAATGCATTCGAATAACGGGGAATGAACTGAAAAAATTTGTATGCTTTATTTCTGGGGAAAGAACATTTGTATGTATATAAGTTACAATAATATAATTAGCAATTGCAGGCAACTTGTAGTGAAAAATTGTCCGTTTTATCAGTAAACGAATATAAAAGCCCATGGACCTTGGTCATCATCACAATTAATTGCTTGCCGACAAAAATACAAGGCTATTAGTAATTCATGATAACAATATTTTCTACCCGGTAGGCGATGAATGCATCATCTTTCAGCATGCATCCCTTACTTTGTTAATGTAAAAGACAATTCCATATCAGACGTCAGGAACCGGTATCTACATAAAGTACATGTCTCATGTATTTGTGAATTTAAATATAAATTATTGTGTGGCATC
>JABASI010001726.1:0-23184 GCA_019776505.1 Tomocerus nigrus
ATAGGCATTTTTGATTACTATTGTAAATTTATAGGCATTTTTGATTACTACTGCAAATTTTTATGCATTTTTGATTACTATTGCAAATTTATAGGCATTTTTGATTACTACTGCAAATTTTTATGCATTTTTGATACTATACTGCAAATTTTTATGCATTTTTGATTACTACTGCAAATTTTTAGGCATTTTTGATTACCAATGCAAATTTTTATGCATTTATGATTACTACTGCAAATTTTTAGGTATTTTTTATTACTACTGACAATTTTTATGCATTTATGATTTCTACTGCAAATTTTTAGGCATTTTTTATTACTACTGCAAATTATTATGCATTTTTGATTACTACTGCAAATTTTTAGGCATTTTTGATTACTACTGCAAATTTTTATGCATTTTTGATTACTACTGTAAATTTTTAGGCATTTTTGATTACTACTGTAAATTTTTAGGCATTTTTGATTACTACTGCAAATTTTTATGCATTTTTGATTACTACTGTAAGTTTTTAGGCATATTTGATTACTACTGCAAATTTTTATGCATTTTTGATTACTACTGTAAATTTTTAGGCGTTTTTGATTACTACTGTAAATTTTTGGACATTTTTGATTACTACCGTAAATTTTTTGGCAATTTGGATTACTACCATAAATTTTTAGGCAATTTGAATTACTACTGTAAATTTTTAGGCAATTAGGATTATTACCGTAAATTTTTAGGCAATTTGGATTACTACCGTAAATTTTTAGGCATTTTTGATTACTACTGTAAATTTTAGGCAATTTTGATTACTACCGTTAATTTTTAGGCATTTTTGATTACTACTGTAAATTTTTAAGCATTTTTGATTACTACCGTAAATTTTTAGGCATTTTTAATTACTACTGTAAAGTTTTAGGCGACTGTGATTACTACCGTAAATTTTTAGGCAATTTCGATTACTACCGTAAGTTTTTAGGCAATTGTGATTACTACCGTTGGGGTTTATGTACAAAAATTATCGAATTTTCATAACTATCTATTGTGATGTCTGCATAAATTTTGTTTGTTCTTCCAGTCAGACGTCATGTTTATAAGCTCAAAATGCAAAATACTTTTATATTGTCATGATGCTATAATTTTAGCTATAAATAAAAGTCTGCCATGTAATAAATTCTATATTGATGTTGCTTGTTTAAGCATAACTATCACTGTATTTTCTAAATTATTAAGTATGGCTATGGGTTAATGCTCTTTCAGTATGAGACATTTAAAAATATTATCTATAGAGGTAAAATTTTTGGTATTAGAGATTTTTGAATTCAACAGTAGAATAAATATCCTGGCAAGGCAGATTTTCTAAAACGTTATTTGGGGTTCGTAGCAAATTGCCACCCTATCAGGGGATGACTATCAAAATCTGACTCAAGCGTAGTTATTTATTACCATGATGAAAGCGTTATAAAACTATAAATGATCGCATAAATATGGTTCAAGGTAAAGCAGATCAGCAGAGCAATCAAAAAAATTTCTGTACTTTCATTCCCAACTCGAAAATATTGCAAGCAAATAGTTTAAGTAATAAGACGATGTTCTTAGACTAGTAGCTCCTAGTATTATAATATAAAGTAGAAACTTTTACAAGGTTAAGAAATGTACACCTTGAGATTCTAACTGCTCCTAACCAACTTTCTTAGACACGAACATGGCGTAGGTAGAGTTTAGGTGAGATGAATTCCTGGAGAGAGACGGAAATTGGTTAGCCTCACGCAGAGTGGGTTATCAACTCAATTTTTGAGCGTCAACCTCCACTTCCCATTACACTCATCTTTGTCATTTTCTCTATCCTTGAATCTCATGGAATGTGCTTGTAAGTATGTAGAATTATGTGAGCTATGCAAATTATTTAAATAAGCCTGTAGTAGTAGACGTACCAATTACCCTGTAAGAGTGCTTATGTAAGTACGCGATGTAGTTTGTATGCGGATAAAATGTACTTGAGGACGTTTCGTCCCACTTGTAGTTGTTATTCTCAAAATATCGTTATTTTTGTCCTCTTTGAAAATGGCACTGACTTGACTTGGACCATTATTTTGATTTAGGGATCCTGACAAAAACTGTAGCTTTCAGAAACTTAGATATAGTAAAATGGTATCATTATTAACGCATACCTAAGTAGTTATAACTCTAAGTCAGGAGAAAATCTCTAAATAAATGAGATCCAATTATTATACATAGCATTGAAGGAGGCAAATGCATATAATTATTATTGGTTGCAACTTGCAGTGGTTTTATGCATTCTATTATCGTTTGCTTTAGTTTGTAGAGCAAGGCTACTGCAGCTATTAAATAAATACATCAATAGAATAAAAAATGAATGATAAGGTCTAGGGAGAAAGCTTAATTTGTATTTGGTAAAAGGGTTCTATGTTCTTCTAAAGACTCTGCTTGCAGGCATGCTAAATAGTCTATCAGTCAAAAGTTGTTTGTTGTTTTCAGTTGTTGAGTATTTTGTATGGGTGTTGTGGGATATAAGAGTGTAGTAAACAAGAGAGAATTGAAAGAGATACAAAAAATAACATCAGTAATCAGAACGTACTTACATCCTTATAAATAATGTCTGAATCAGCGTTCCTGACTGCAATCTTTGTTGAAAAGAAAACAGTAGCTTTGGTTTTGTTGATGTGAGATTGTGTGTATTAGAAAAACTTTGGCACTTTTAGTTTTCACTTGGGACTGTTAGCTTTCACTCATTTCTTTCACTGTGCTTTCTCTTTCTCGCCATTCATGAAAAAATCCTCACAAATTTATCTTTCTCCCGTGAATCTTCACATCACAGATATTGTGAGAGAGGGAAGTGGACCACTTTGGGGTAAAAGTATCGTGAGAAATTTAAGTATATTGAACTGAACTGGATATGAGTGCAGAGAGAGAGAGAGTTTGAATTGTTCACCGAATGAATTGAACTGGAGAGAGAGAGAGAGAGAGAGAGTCGTTTAGGACAGCCTTGTTCAATTCAATCAGGTTTCTACTTTAGATTATGGATTTATGACACTGTTTGTCCAAGAATATAGAAGGAGTGGAAAGGTTTGATGGTCGATTCGCTGTGTGGCTGAGGTTTCCTAACTAAATAATGTTTTAGTATATAGGGAGGAGGTATTGTGGTGGTAGGTACTTGAGAGTAAGTGGTGTGAGTCGATGCTTTCAACCATTAAAGTCTCTCAGTGTTTTATGTCATTTTGGTTTAGTCTGATAGTTGGAGATATCGTCATTGTCATTCGACAAGGATTGTTGGATAGAGCGCTGGATTTTCCTTCCTTAGTTGCGAATGTTTTTGTGAGTTGCTGAAAAATTGGGCAATTGCGTATACATGGGCACACAGTTCCTAGATTATGTATCTTTGTATGAATAGGTTGGCTATTAAATTATCTGTGCAAATATTTAGTTCAGTTCACTGTGAATGTGGAATGAACGATTCTTTTGGAATATGTTGAATATTTGAATAGGCTGACTGTGAATGACGTGTCAAAGAATAAGATGTATTCGTAATAATATTCAAGCTGGCAGGCCGAGATCTTCTTTCCTAAGAGCCTTTCACTTGACTATGTACTTTTAACAGGAGTCTTCTTCTTTTCTATGAAGGTACAAGTATTTATGGCTCTACGGGTAGCTACCATCAGCCACGCTACTTGCTATACTATTCCAACTATATATGCAGTCAGTCGTGGCACTCAACTTTCTTTTTTCTCTCCAACATCACAACAGTACAGTCAGTAAAGTACAAGGACAGCTACTTTGCTCTTTTGTGTCTCTCTTTCTCCTCTGTGTTTTTACTTCGTTTCACGTTTCCCTAAGCCAAACCAAGGAGCCAGCCAAGCCAATGAAAACTTCCTGCGGTCTGTATATTCACAATGGTAGTCAGATCGTCTTCTTCTTCTTCTGCTTCTTTCGTCCGTCGACTGGATTCCCTCTACCAAGAAGAACACAGCAGCATAGTAGTGCAAATAATATACTCTCCCTTCAATCTTCACAGTCCTCTTTTACTTATCCTGCCTTAGATTGTCTATACGTCCAGACTTATATGCATTTATGAAAGAATACAAAGTAGAAGGAAGGAGCACTGTATTTATCTTTATGGTAGGTAAAAGGTAAGCAATCCCTTTTCTCTAGCAGAACTATGTTGGGAGGCTAATGTAACGTAATGTGATGTGATGCAATTGAATTCAATTGAATTCTCTCTTTAGCTCAGTAATGCACGAATGTGTACTGTGAGAAACGGAGGTTTATTTATGGAAAAAGCTTCTACTCCTATCTCATAACATCCCTACTCCCTTCCTAGTCCATAACAACTACAAATATATGCAATGTTAGAACTTGTAGCTTTCCTTTGATATCCTTTTCCTCTGTCGGTTTTCCTCTGCACTCGATTATACTAGGGATTCTGAGTTAAGATGAGAGAAAGTAAGTAGAAGATCCTATATTCCTTATCCTGCCTTCAATAGTACTACTAAAACATAGTGTCCTTCTTCAACCTGTGCATTCCTTTTCCTATAATCTTTCGTTAAGCATTGTATGCAACCTTAATAAAATGAAGCAAAGATATAATGGTGATGGCTAAGCCTCTAACTTTAATTTCTGTAGTGTCTATAAGTCTATAAGCTATAGGATATAATATGAAAGTGTAGATATAGATATGGCTTCCCCGAATTTTTCTTCCTATCTCTTGTGTAATCAGGCAAAAGTTAAGACGGAAAATTTGATTCTATTTTATATGTTGTCCTGTGAAGATTATCTTTCTTTTTAAGACATTCACTGTGCTTTTACTTATTGTTTTGCTAATGTAAGTACTGTGTAAGTACCTGTAGGAGGAGGAGGATGCTTTTACTGTTGAAGGAAGTAGGCAGCCAGATTACTTATCTTCTATTCCGGAAGAGATGAGTACGGCTATTTGAGACTCCTAGAACTAGAATGAGAGAGAGAGAGTAGGCTATGTCAAGCCAAGTCGAAGATCTTTACCGGAGAGCTGAAATTATCAGAGTGTTGGATGAAAGATAATGGGCTGGCCTTTATCCCTCTCTGCCGTCGCCACTCGGAGTTTGCTTCGTTGAGCTGTTAGTGCTTTCTCTTGTGGAGTCCCTGCTTTCCTTCTGCTTTTCCTGTCGAAAGTTCAGCTTTCTAATGCCACTATGTATTGTGTTGTAGTAGGGAGCAGTTTAGTGCGTACTGGCGAACCGGAGAATGAATGCTGTTCTAGCTTTATGTTCTGTCATGCCTACTAACATGTAAAAGCGAGTGAAAGAAGTTGATGAAAGCTCAGTTATACTTTATATGAATTTCATCTCTCTCCTACCTACAGCTTTTCATTCCGACCTAGACATAATATCTATATCTACATACATACTCACTCATATTAGACTTTCCCCACTACTCCTCTACTTACACACGATCACATTCACTTCCTCTTCTCATATACATTTCATACACCGGCTTAGCGTAGGAGGACAAAGTCTAGCAACTCCGAAAATCTCCCAAGATAAAGTTTCTCCTATACGCTAACTTTTTCTATAGTTAAAGTGAAAACTAAAATCTATATTGCCTTATTTAAAATGTAATATAATAAAGTATATCTCTAGAGTGAGAACAAACGTACATACATATTTTAGGCCATTAATGATTGTCTTTTTAATACGTAACGTATATAGGATGTCGAACTGCTTTAAGACTTATAAATAATGCTGTACATTTACTAGCTCACTATTCGCGGCAATCTAATCTGAGAGTGCTCTATAAAATGTACTTGATCACGAACGGCAAACCTACCTAACTGCAGTTTATTACTATAACGTATCGCTAAAAGCAAAAGAATTAATACAATGGTGAGGAGCTAACGAATTTTAGTGTTAGTATAGTAGCCTACGCTCTGATGATTGTGTCAAAGTTGCTTAGTTAAACTCTCTGAGCTGTGTACAAGGTTATAAATGGACAAGCTCATCCACTTGGAGTTAGTGAATTCCTATCACCTGCAGAATTAACAAATTGTATACAAAATTAGATACCTAAAAGCATCAAATTTTCGCCTTGATCTATCACTTAGTCATTAAAAAATGTGACACAGTGCCACTTGAAACCTTTTTAGCTCGCCCGAGGTGAGCTTAAATTTGTCAATGCAAGATTCTTTTCCAACCCTAATCACTACTCAGGGGATTTTTCAGAATTTCAGCATAGTAATATCTTGTTACAGATCATTTCTAGTCCCTATTAATATTTTTAAACACAAAACGACGGGCGTATAACAGCAGTAGACTATGAATATTTTTTTTCAATCGTTATAGGTACATGGAACTACTTACTACATGTAGAAATACATCTAAGAAAATGCTTCTAGGTAATTCTATTTCGGTATATTCAGCACTCTGTATCTGTAAACATAAATATACCTGTATTGAATGGGTTGTAATTTCAGTTCTTGCACTTTATACTAAGTAGGTAGTGGTGTCATATGAATTGAATTCTGAAACCTTTTTCTGTATTATGTTTTCGTGAGGTTTTCCTACTAGTTGCCTGTGGAGTTGTGTAGTGCTAGTGGGCGAGCTGCCCCATAGATAGTAATTTAAGAAAGCTTTTTCGTCCAACGAAAGGAGAAGGAGATTGAGATGGATGACTACTGTAGCATTTTACTCTCGGGGTTTTGAGGTTAGCATGGTTAGTTAGTTGGTCGCAGGTCAATATATCTTTTTAATACATGTGTTTGGTGTGAGTATCAGTAGGCTGATAATATCTGTGAATAGTACAGCTCATGTTGGCATTTGGCATTGCGTAATACATGAATCCATGCAGCTGCTTACGTATTGTTAGTAACTATTCATTTCCAGTAGGCCCATTCTCTATCTGATATTTCGGGGAAAGCAAAGGCGATTCATAGTTGCTTGCTTTTAGCTGCCAATATAACGTGATCCGGTTCAAGATTTGCAAACCTTGTGTTAAAACAGTCATTGATTAGCGAGAAATCAAATATTTATCTTCCCACTAAGCTTGTAGGAATAGCTTGTCGAAAAATCTTGGAAAGCGGATGTTTTATCCAATTAGAAACGCCCACGCATGAACTCTGTTTCTCAGCTCAGCTACATCCAGAGACACAATACATATTTTGATGTAAACAAACCCAAGGAAATATTTCATGGCTCCATCCGAATCAAGCACTGTTAATATATTAATATATTCACTTACAACTAGAAATTTCAGAAATGTACATTCCCTTTCAAAGGCCTATTCAGCAATTGTAATTTTAACTTAATTATTATTTCTGAGGTAGAGTAGCGAAGACAAGTATACTTTACCTGAATTACGTCTTACGTCCCAATTTCAACCTTACTAAGTACAGTATGTCTCAACGAAATGTGAACATCTATTTTGCTTTCTCTTTCTTTGTGCAAAGTCGATTTGATGCTTTCACCAGCATTTCTACCTACACAAGTAATACTAATGCACTGAAAATTTTGTGTTTGAAAATTTCATATAAATTTAGCATTAGAAAATTTAGAAAAAGAAGCATAGAACATTTAATGACGCATGATGTATTGTTGCCTACTTAGTCCATCACTGGCATCTGGTTTTATAATGGAGTGAATGTATATATAATGTGGTTAGACCGTTAATAAGATTGGAGATGCCAATGAATACAAGAAGTAAGTTTCAGCTATTTGTATTTGATAGAATTTCCCTGTGACAGATGCATCCACTTACGTTTTAGTCTAATAGACAAGAGACAGTTACATATGTATTCGGTAAAAATGTGCCGTGTCCTTTTTTGTTCGACAATCAAGTGGTTTTGAACTATTCCCGAATCTCTTCTATTTCCATGATATACCGTGACAGAAGGTATACATATCTACAATATAAATGTGTCTGCTAGTGCGACCATTCAACTATAACTTCGTAGATAGATTCAGTACCCAGAAATTTAAGTTATAATAGGTTATTTAGTAACTCTATAGCACAACAATGTTATTATTATAATGTATGGCTGACATTTGAATATTATATAGAATGGTGTATATGGGTTGCAGTGGGTCCTGTAGCGTGATTTGGGCTGTAAAGAGTGGAATAGAGGAAAAAGGAACTTTGCATAGCTGTGAGCTTGTCTTGGCAAGGAAAAGGATTGAATTCTTAGGAGCAGTGCTGCAGCGTAGGCAAAATGGGGAAGAAGTAAGGGGGCAAGATCTCAATAGGGAATTGAGACTTGTAGCTAGCGACGTACTACATCATGTTTTGTTCTGCGTCTTTTCCCTACCTCTTTCTCTCTACTCGTATTACCTATTTACCTTTCTCCTCCTGCTACTGTTTAATACACTACTCTTTCCTATACTAAAGCAGTAGTAGGCATCACAAGAAAGAAGACTCACTGAGTAAATGGCTAGGTTGGGGAAATAAGTTGAAGAGAAACTGGGCTAGCTAGCAAAAGACTGCTATCCTTCTTCTACCATTACTACACTATATACCTACCACGAGTACTAGTCAGAAGAGAAAACGCCGTTGGATTGGAACTTTCTCCTTATTACGGCATTATTACATTACGCACACAGTGAAATGTCGGTAAATAGAAAATGCAGCATGATGTAGATGCATCCAGACATTTGACTCTAGTGCATAAATGTATATATGTATGTATGTATAGTAATATAGGCACTTAATTTATATGTATTGTGACTGCACATTCTAATCTAGGTCATTTTAACTATACTTATAGGTAGGTAGCTATATATAGTTATGTAATCAGAATACCACGAAATAATTTATTTAAGTTATTATGCTGTATGAAGTGACTTTGCATTGAGAATATGAATATTTGTAGTGATTCTGTAATGAAAAAGGCATTTTCAAATTTGGTTTTATCTGTGTAGTTATACATACATATTATAGTTAATATTATATAGGTTTTCGTTTTCATATTTAGAGACAAGGTAGGTTTTTAATCGAAAAAATATGATTACTTTTTGGAAAATGAGCATTTTCTGGTTGTAGTCTGACGAGTATGGAAATAAATTAGATTGTGAAGATCATGTTGGTTTTATGGAGAATTGTGTATGTATGTACATGGGCTAGAAATAACTTGTAAGCCTTCAGTGGAGATATAATCAAGGCATTTGCTCTTTAATGAGTCCTGCTAAAGATGAGCACCTATCTGTGTACATACTATTATTGGGATGTCGTGAGGAGGATCTTTGTATGTTTACATTGGGAAGAGACGTTGGATTGATTCCAGTTTTCGAGATTCCCTTTCGGAGAAGAAGAGTGGATGATTTTGACGGGGATGCCAATTCATTTCTGTCCTTTTTCCCGAATTGTCTTTTGTGGGACCCCCAGTTTGATTTGTTTTGCTTTAGCTTGGCTTCGTTGCTCCACTTTGTCCATGAGTGAGTCATGAAGCAATATATTATTTGTTTGCAGGGTTTCTATCCATCCTCCTCTATTCGGTATGTCAGGAACGTACGTGTTGTGTCGCCAAAGTTAACTTATCTTTAGTTTAGCTTTGAGAAGCTCATCTTGGATCTGTTCTCTAATACATACGAATAGTCAACTGGCTGAATGACCAAGGAAAGGCAATAGTTTTTACTCCATACACGTACATTTTCTATCTACTAGACAGATAATTCACGAATTTGGTGTTTTGGATGCGACATGCTAGAATACGAATCGAAAAGTCTCACTACTACTTATCTGACTGTGTGTAGGTACTTTGCAAAATCCAGTTGGAACATTACAGGGCGACTTTAGCTATATAAATAAATTTGTGTTTGTATTTGTCTGTGGAATACATACGAATTGGGACTAACACACCATACTTACCACCTGCCCACACAATGTTAACCACAAGATGTGAACACTTTGATTCTACATCGCTTTCTCCGTTTTCTTTGACTCCCTTTTTATTTGTATGAGTAAAAGCACCCTTCCATCTAGTTACTTATGTCCTCTACGACTTTTGCTAAAATATCTTCTCTTAATAGTGACTTATATTTATTTGGCCAGGAGAAACTGATATTCTCCTGTCGTTAGTCAACTATACATTCCAATACAAATAAAATGAATGCGAAGTGACGCCAAAGGAATGTGCGGTTTCCATTGCTTTCTAATGTACATTACCCCTCAATATATAGACACTAGGACAGAGATATATTATATAGCTACGGAGAAAGTCGCTCTATATTTCTACGATCCCCTTCCTCTTTGTGAGGCTTTAGTTTCACTTGTTGTGAAAGTTTTATGGGATTCCTTCTCCGTTTCGCTTGACATCCCTTGCTTGACATGACTTCCCAACATTAAAGGCTAACCTTACGCCTATGCTTCTCACGATTGATTTATCGCTGACTTACGTTAGTAGTTATTCTTAAATCATACCCTTCTCTTCTCCTCTATCTACTACTACTACAACACACTGCACACAAGTATAACGAGTAGTTAATACATACTTACCAACTTACTGCCACTACTTACCTTCTCTAGTTTCCCGTTTTCCAATTACTAGTCTACTACATCCTGTACACATGTCACAGCTTTTTTACTTTACAAAATCCTACCTGTTCCTATCCCTTTTCATATCGCTCCTCTACAAAATCCAATTGGACATTTCTAATAATGTGCTGAGTTCATCCTCAAGTGTTGTCATTAAAATCCTTCGAGTAGACTTATAAAACAAGTTACATATATAATGTACCTAAACACAATTCATTCATAATTATTTATCAGCCTAGCTCGATCCAATATCCATAGTTTTCCAAGCACTCGAGTTTCAGACGAAGATTCCATATTATTTGGTTTTAAAAATGTTTCAAAACTGTCTATAGTTTTATCTTAGTAATTCATCCATCTAATAGTTAAGATATTCTTCTACAACTTTTGATATTATGTTCGTTATACCGTTATCTGTATCGTACCGGTGATTAGTGTCAGAACAGAATACAGTGTTGTTCATATATCAGTTACCGTCGGCGTTCTCCGTGGCATTTCGTCTTTTCCCTCCCAAATCAAAATGTTTTCACCCATTTTGAATGGAATTCAATTAAATTAAAGATAAATTGAAAGTCTATTGCGCTTGGAGAGGGCATAAAAACTTTTTCAAGCTATTTCAGCGAGAAAAGAGTCATTTACAAAAGGAAAGTTGTATGGCCAGGGATAATTTGAGCGTACTGTATTTATGGAGTTAGGAAAGTGTACGTGTCTTTCCTACCTCTATGACTGTATTACGTTGTTACAGAGAATACACAGCCAGAATAAACAGATAAGCCTTTCTTTCTACTCTACCTGTCAATGGCAAAATGAATATTTTCTATAAATAGTTTGGCAATAATAATGAAGAAATAATGAATATAGGTTGGTAGGGATGTTTACTCACAAAACTCGTTATGTGTAAGATTTAAGATATTATTCATGTAGTAGTAAGATCCAAGCTGATGATGCTCAAACTTTTGCATAGGTACATGTATAATAAGAAGTAATCTGGGCTTCGGATTGTCTCTCGTGACTTAAAACATAATTTTAATATGCAATAAAATTCAAGAGAGGAAGAGAAAAGTAAAGTCAGAAGTCTTAGAGGACTGCTGTTATTAATACAAGTTTGAATATGAATAGAATGAATGTTGGAAATTGTAATATCTTGGCTTAAGGTTTATAAATACTTATGAGAAAAGCTTTTCCCTTTGCTAGTCTCTATACCTAATTCGCTAATTTCCTTTCTGAGTTGTGCAATAAATAGCTTCAAGGTTTCTTTGCTTAAATTTCATCATCTCCTTAACTATGTACTTTTATATACTGGTTGCATTGTAGTCTGAATTGGTTGCCGCTTTCATACTGTATAATAGTATACTTATATATTTCATGTATAGTATGTACAACAGAGTAATGTTCGTGCGTAGTGGGCATTAGTTATAAAACTTGTGCTTACGTCTGAAAAGGCGAATCACCCATTAGAGAAAGCAAAAGAAAGTTTCTGAGGGAAAGAGAAAATCTTTGAAGTACGTAAATAGCGCTTTCATGCAAGCTACTTTTTGCTTTTGTTTTCCTTTCGTGTCAAAGTAGCATGTGAATGAAAGAATGCTATCAATTAGTTTGTTACAGCGTGGTAATTGACAACATTTGTGTCGCGGGGGGTGTGTGATGCAATGCTATTTTTATTATTAACTATGTGGGTTGATAGCTCGTTAGAACATTAATTAAAATATTTGCTACTAACGAACCCTATTTCTAAATCGGCCATAACACATCCGCTTCTCCATACATTTTATACTATCCTTTCATTACTGTTCCGCTTGANTAGCACTTGTATTTCTTGAACCTTGTTAGATATCACTGTTGAGAACTTACGACAAAAATTAGCACAACTTCCCGAATCTCCTCATTATTACACATTAGAGCATATGAATACACGAATAAAGTTTCTCTAATAAAATAATAAACTTTCTCTTCACTAGCTCCTCAGTCCTTCTCTTAGCATTCATAAATAGAACTTGATTTACATGAAAATTACAGCTTAGACATAATAATAGAGAAAGATGACTGTTATTTGTTATTTATGTACGAATCCCTGTTACATACTTGCGTAAACATGTACAATTTAGCTAATAAAAGAGCGATGCATTATTTGAATATTTTATATAAACGGTAGTGTACATAACAAATGAAGAGATGGAAGCATAATTTATGTAAATTGTAGGTGCACAAAATGCAGGCAGTCAAAGAACGCTGACAACTTGTCATTACATATCTCCAAATATTATGTGGCATACATTAAAGCTCTCATACAAATTGCATGCATTATGTATTTCATATTCAGATTGGCAAATGTTAATAAACAGTAACACTGGATCTACAGTTAATAATGCTCTATCAGTTGACTTAAGACTTATCACTGCATTATCTTATCCAGTTGTTTATTTCATGCTATCATCTTAATATTTCATGTCGTTCCGAATTTCCCCTCCGCTTCGTTCGTCAACGTTATTAAAACTGACGATGCCTAGACAGCTCCTGCGGTACATTGCAAACTCAGTTCGGAATATGGAAACGTAAATATCCGATAAATTACTATTACCTACTGCAATTTGAATATTCCATAGCTCTTCGTTTTATACTTTGCTAGAATAAATTGCATTTATTTGTTTGATCTCATCCTACCTACTATATCGGTATATATAGGGACTATTTTTGAATTCTAAATCGTAAAAGCTCCTTTTTAAGTCTATAGTAATCATTACTAGAGAGTTTATAAACAGATGATTGCGATTTGCGATTCCCAGGAATTTGAAACGCTCCAAAGATTATTTACAGATCATCTGGATAATCTTCCAGGAAAAGTATTTGCTAAAATGAAATTATTGTAATTCACCGGTTTGTCAATTCTAAATTATGATGCTATTATAACTGTGTAACAAGTACAATACATAGAACAAGAAGCTGAATATTATTATTTATGTATTTTAAGATTATAAACGATACCTCGAATCTAAGTTCATTCAATTTCCTTGTAACTGAGGTTTGCGCAATTCCACATTATAATATAAGAAATTGTGAGTAGGTAATCCTCTTAGAAATCAACAAGTGGGTGGTTCCTTTTTCGCGATGTGAAACGATATTTATCAAGTCAAGTTTTAAATTTTCTTACAGGTTTGTGCTAATGTAAAATGTGTCTAGAGGAATGTGACAATAGTATAGGTGTATTGGGAGGATGTAGATGAACTGGGACATGAAATGTCTCACAAGTGCATTAGCATCATTATAAGTGACAAAGAAATTCATGTCACATCACCACATGACTACACAAAAAGGTTATTAATTCAATTTGACATTCTATTCTAGTAGTCTCTTTCCCTCGGAGAGTTATTTTGGATTGTGTGGGTGGCTGCTGGGAGTTGCTTTCAGTTCATAGCATCACAAATCACAATTTCCATCCAGATCCAAGCCGCATGAGTAGGAAGCTTTGAAATAGATTGCATTTTATAGAGTAGAGCAGAGGAGAGAGATGTGTATCTGTAGTAATCTGCCCTCACGTTCACAGAATCCATTATTCGTTATCCATATGAAACAGTGTGGACGGGTAGAGTAGGGGCTAATATCCCAGATTAAGTAGTTTACTACAGCTCTGCTCTTTTTTTGCTTTGTCACTCAAGTTTTTGGGGTTTTGGTATGATAGGCTTCCATTTCGTGATTGTACATGACATACATTGAAGGCTTTTGATGTAGTTTTGTTTGTTGTTCTGTTATGTTAGTTAGTTTTGTGCTCTAGGGCCATGACATTTCTTGATTTTATTTTCGCAGGCAGTAGTATAAAGTCTATTTGTCTGCACTTGTTGCTTATCTTCCTCTCAGTCAATGTTTTATCTTGACTTTGTTTAGTTTACTGTTCTATTTTCTACAAGAAAAATTAGGTAAAGTGAAGCTGACGCAAGGAAAGTGAAGTAGTGCCACTGAGTCTGAGTGTGGAGGTGAAAGAGGAAGGAAAGCTAATGAAATGAAACGAAATAAACTTAAGTAAAGAAGATAAGACAAAGTTAACACGACAAGGAAGGGTTCCGGAGAGGAAAGCATCTGGTTGTTTAACGAAGCTTGAGTTGATGAAGATGAGATACGGAGCTGGACGGGTTCAAGTGTACTTTCTCTCTCTCTCTCTCTCTCTCTGTCCTACTCAAACATATATTAAATATAATCTTATATAAGTACACCTATCAACTAGTGTTAGATATTCGGAGGAAAATTTAATACTGGCGAATTAGGAGGACTGCATCATAGGATTTTATAGAGCCTTATAGCTAACTCAATAACTCAAGAGTACCTAGGTATAAAAGCTAATGTTTAAATGGCAAGTATTTGTTATGTCAGAGAACTTTCACCAAAACTAGGCTAGAACATACACCTAACAATCAGTTGTGGTTTCTAATGTGGATGGATTTGTGGTAAGTTTGTTTTCTGAGCAACAGCTCAATGAAACCTATTCCTTTGCCTAGAGAAAAAGTCAATATTTATTCAAGATTTAGTAGCTCCCAGTTTTCTATGCCTTTCAAAAGATATTATATAGCATAATAATAAGTAACTCATTGTACATCTCTCTGACCTATGCGAATCATTCATGGTTAAATTCCCCATTGTTAACTAACTTCAAAGATTTCTTGGGAAATTTCAGCTAGTCTTCCAAATATGAATTGCATAGTCTGAAATGAGGTCACAAAGTCTGCGAAGTTATTTACATTTGTAATTTACTTAGCATATAAATGGCACTGTGACTTATATGGTTATACTATATAAAACTATCAACTCTGTCTGTTTTTATCAGATGGATTGAAAGTAATTGAGTTGTAGATAGTTGTAGAAAGAATTGACGTCCCCGCTCTATGTACTTATAATTGACAGTGAAGTATTTGCCAGAGAGAAAGTAGTCGTAGTATGTGTCAATTGATCCACTTGGAATGAGGCAGTTACTTACTTTCCTCATTGCTTTCATTTATTTGTACTACGAAGGGCTACTCTCTCTCTCTCTCTCTCTCTCTCTCTCGCTCGTACAGATAGTATCCCTTTAGTAGTTTACTATGTGTGAGTGTCAAAGTATCAAGAGATTATCCGCTCTGCTGGGTAAAATTAAATTTTTGCAGAAATTATCCAAGCCATCGGAGGGATGTTGACAAGAGTCTACTTAAATTGTCTCTGGGTGACTTGGAAGTGGAATTGAATGGGACAGAGGCTGAAAATGTGTTGCAGCTTCAGGAAAATTGACTTAAGCCTTAAAAGCGTGACTTGGCGTGACAGAACAAGTGAGACTTTCATAAGCTCGCACTCTTAGTATGTATATCTGTCCTCAATTTTGAACACTGTTGCTCGAGCCTTAACTAACCCTGTCTCTTGGTAATACGTTTATTCATAGAACATAGCTCATTCATTCAAACTACTATTACATCCTATCAAACAATGACAATAAGTAATGTTAATGGAGGCGATGTATTGAATTTAAATGCATATTATGAATTTGCTGTTGTGTTCTGAGTGATGGGATGTGCACCGCACATGAATTCTTTCTTCCCCTAGCACAAAATTGTCTCCTTTCCCTACTTTCACCATTCATGAATGTGAATTTTTATTCTCTTGTACATTTCCATGGAAGAAAACCTCAAAGGGTGACTGACAAGTGATTAGAACCTTTTTTCTTTGCACATACCATACCAAGATATATCTATGAAGTAAATATAAAGGATGTGAAATATATAGATATGTAAATGAGACTCTTATTACTATGTAATATTGTGATGTAACTATGTCGGAGTGGAATGCAAATATATTTTATAGAATCTCTGATAAATAATACGTAGGAAGGAACTTAAATTGCCGAACCAAACCAAGGCCACTTATTTATGAGTTATTAACGTCAACCCATGTCAAGGCATTATCGCTCCTAGTCCAATATTACAAGGAGGAAGCGAAGGAAAACCCTCCTTCCCTCACGCTTAACAATCTAAGAGAAAAACAATTCTCCAGACAGCAATTTGTTAAACAGGCGAAGCACTCACATGGAATAGAATACGCGCAACTTTCCCAACCATCATCCTAGGAATGTATTTTTGAAAGATGCCAGCAAAAGCTTCCACTTTCCACCCAAACTATAAATTGCCCTATGCACCATACCAAAAGAGGCGGCTAATGCAATAGCAATGTAACCGTGAAGACGCATCTCATCACTGTCTCCTCCAATCCTTTATTACAATGACAAAACCATCCTGTCTCAAACTGTAAGATTTTACATTTATACTATTTTGTGATGAACGTTGCTAATATTTTAATATCTCTCCCTTAATACATAACTGGCACCAACATCCACCACTTACCATTTTAAAAATAATGAATCTTTTGCCTGAGTTCAAAAATTATCCATGCACATCTACCATTATCATCAAAGTACTCCATACGTCTATTACTATTCGCTGAGGTACACACTGGTGCATTGTGTATATAATATTTTTTGAGAAGTACCTACTATATAATTTAATGCATCTTAAAATTGTTTTTTCTGAGAACGGTGAAATTTTAATAAGCTAGAGTCGGGTCTCCTTGCATTAATACTAATTATAGCTAAATGTATTATCATATTTTACGTGGAAAATACACTTTCTACTTCTTCAATAAATATGCTGCCATTTTAGGTTTAAGGTTTTAGGCTTTAGGTTTACCATTTTGCCTATCGAGAATTATTTATATGTTAATTACTTTTAGTAAGGTGTAACTTAAAATATGTCTTGTAAATGTGTCAGAAAATGTTGAAAAACAAAATTATATCGAAGGAACAAAATGAAACTCATGTAAAAGGGCAACATGGAGTTAGGAATAATAAAGTGTAATCTATTTTTGGTATTTGTGGAGTTTAATGCAGATATGGTTAGGTATTTGAAACTGGGTTTAGCAGTTGCAAACTGTGAATGTAGGAGAAATATTATGGAATTTAGCGTTTCTTTTATATCGTCAGAGTAGTAGTGATGTATGAAATAGAAATGATATTCCTAGAAGTGTAGGACAGTTTCCTTGCTTGTTAAGACTTGCTTAACAGGGTGAAATCTTATCTACAAGTTAAGTACGTCGACTTATGTAATGTACGAGGCCACTGTGGAATGGAAAGTTTAGAATAGGAAGGAAGAAGATTGGACAGCGTAGTCTGTCGTTGCCTTCTTTTTATCTCAGGAACTTTTATTTGACTTCAAGTACTTCTTGTCTAGTTAAGGAAGCCCCAAGTTGTTTCGTTTGTCATCTTCGCCCACACATTGCGCATGTAGTTGTCTTGTAGCACTATGTATGATGATGTGGAGCACTAAGAGTAAAGGGACTCAATGTACATGGATTATATTTCATATGAAGAGGACGAGCCAGGGAGGAAGGCAGGCATAGGCTCCGTAGGTATATTTATAAAGAAGTGTATCAGTCCACTTTGAGTATGTAAAGTACGTACACGTATGTACATAGGTACATCTGTCTGATGCGCTCTCTCTCTCTCTCTCCCAGAGCTTCTCCTACGTCCTACCTATTATAAATGTATGAGAAAAAAGATAACAGAGTCAAGTGGCAATGGGACAGGATTAGCTTTCTGGAGCTGTCGGGCACTAATTTAAACATATACACTCAACGCCGTCGTCCGCCTCCCGTCACTCCTAACTTGACGTAATCAAATTCATGTCGCGTCAGCTGGGCTCTATCTCATTTTATTCTAATATTATTTGCTTTAGCAAGATTGTTTCTTCCCTTTCGACATGTTGACAAGACAAGATCGAACTAAACCAAATAACCTCCCTGCCTTATGAATTTATCAAGTCCATCTGCTTTCATTCCCATTAAATGACGAACACAGTTTCTATTTCCCTATCCCTATACATACGCATTATTGTATACCTTTTACCAGCTTTATATAAGCAGATATGCTATAGTGTGTTATTCAGCATTGATAATTTGTTACTTCCCATCTTCCCATGCATATTTATCGTCTTATAATTGGGAAATAATAATTAGCTGGTATAATAATAATATCTTGTCTTGATAGCGAAAAATGGAATAAAGACAAATCATTTTGCAAAATTCTTAGAAGAGCATTAGCATCAAGATGTGAGTTGAAAGGTGAAAGCAGTGAAAGCACTGCATTGCAACAAGCTCCAAAAAGTGTAACTTAGACAAGCTTTATTTTGGCTCTTACCAATGTCTTATGTCACACAACACACATTTACTTACGCATATTCGCTCCTTTTTTATGTCTAAAAGAATTGTCCCATTTTAAAAGTCTTTAACCACTGGAGGTGAAAGTTGCGACATACGGAATTACAATGGTGCTGTGTCAAAATGTACCATTACTACCCTGTGTTACATAAAAATATAGACACAAATACTTTCTCAACGACATTTCTGTTAAATGAAAACTGAGGTGAATCTAAATTTAACCAGTAATAAAGGCAACTACCTCAAACTGCAAGAGAAATTTGGGATATTGGCCAGCAGCTACAGCAATAATTTAGAAAAATTTAAAATAATCATTTCTCACAATTTCTAAGCTGCTGCAGGCCCACTTAGGGTTTGCATGCCTTTTGCGGGGTATACTTACATGGCCCATGCTTATGTAACAGACTGTATGCATCACTGAAATAATGTGACATGGTACTATTTACATAAATATATGATTCTTTAAAAAGTGCTAGGAACTAGTATGGCTACTATCTACGAGAACTTCCTTGTTCCTTCTAAATTATGATTCCGACAATTTCATAAAAATTGTGCACCACCCACGGTAGTAGATTTCAAGACTCACCCAGGTTTCCCATCATTGAGAAAAAGAGGTAGGTAGAGCTAAAAACATGAAGAATGCTTATGATAAAAATAGAAGTAGCAATTGTATTGCTGTTTGCTGATGTATCGGGAAGTGTAAACATCGCAGTATACATAACCACTACAACCACATATAATATTTGCTCAAGTATATTTGTATTATGAGCTGACAATAGTATCTTCTATTGTGTTCCACTTGACAACTCTCAAGTAAAGTACACCCTTCAGTAGGTACTTTTACGTCTCAGAGCCATGTGTGTGTATGCACTTATTGCTGTTCAATTACAATCACATTAACTCTTCCCAAAGAAAACTACTGTCTACACTATTTCCTAATAATGCCTAATAAATCAACAGAGAGAAACAGAGATTTTAATTTTGTAGCGATCATCTTCAAGATCTTCATAATCCTCTTCTTCACAGAAGAGGATTATGAGAATTATGAATGTTGTTTTGAATTCTTAGCATTGCAGATTGTGGACCAAGGTTAAATAAAATGCTAAAATATTCCGAAATAAATTCGCCAATGCAGTAGCATGTTCTATTTTGGGATGAGGACTATGTAATGTGAGATTTGTTAAAAGTATAGCTGTAATAAGCCTGTCAAAATCCACACTTTGCATTTCATGCTGTATCACTTTTGGTTATGGAAGTTAAGCTGGATGGAAGTGTCCATGAAAACGCTCGATAGTCCAATGGCAAGGGCAAACAACTGTGGATATCAGAGCATAGCCGCCTTTTATAGTAAACACTCAATTGTAGGAAAGAGGCAACAGGCAAATCTTCCCTAAGCCTATACTAACTTTTACTGTGGTTTTATGGTGGTGTATGTATGGATGCACGCGTTCTGCTCTTTACGCTCCTTTCACAAATGCCTACATCAATTTCATGCTTCTTCTGCTAGTATAGTACATCTCTCCAGCTTTACTATTTAGGTGGTATATGCAATCCAGCTTCGTACATACATACTATTGTGACTAGGTGTACCTCTATGTCGTTTCATAAATATTATAGACTTCTTATGCATCGTCAATTCAGATTATTGCATCGCCCTCGTTCAAAAATAACATTTCATGGATGGATAACGTAAATCGGCTATTTCACATATAAACACATGCGAACAATATTGTCAAAATTACAGCAAAATTCATAGGTTCATGCTGAAAACATGTGCAAACAATAGGATATAGCATTTTCAATTGTAACTAAGAATTGTATGTACACATGTATTGATTATTTACGTCATTGGAAGCCGTACAAGTGTACTAGAACGATAAAATGAATCGGATTCGTTAGTGCTTCTAAATCCATGATAATTATAGCTGCTGTATTTACGATGACTGACGTTAGCACACTTACATAAACATACCCATACCCCACTAATTACTATTATTCAACTATTTTTATGAGTTGTTTAAAGTTCTTGTATACCTGAGAATTGAGATGAGACTTAAAATTAATAGCGACCATTTTTAAGGCAAATTAATATAATAATATACGCTTTGTCATTTATTTTAAAATAATTTTTTCTTCATTTACAATTTTTAGGTCTACGGCAATCAATTATGGAATAGTATCTACTATGAGGACTGATTGATTTTACATGATTTTACTATTTACATTGACCTTGACGCAGCAAGGCATGTGAATAACATAATGTTTCAATCAATGTAAGGAGAAAGAAGAAAGGAGAAAGGAGCTATAATATTTAATGTGCTTAAGACTGTAAGTCGAATTTAATTAGGTAGGGTGGGTGAGTGGGTGTCACAGATATATAGATGGTATTCTACACTTTCTATTTTAAATATTAGGATTTGCAATGGATCATTGAATTTACATTTCCTAATTTGGTAAACTTTGCAATTTGCCCTTTGTGCTGTTATAGGATATATTGCAGATTACATAATTGAAAGCTTGCTTATTGCCTTTATACGGTTGTAATTACTATGATAGTAATTAAATGAATTATTGCTATAGTCTTGACTTGACTTGACTGTATGAGTTTACCCATATGAGATTTGCAATTTAACAGAGGCATATTTTATTACAGACATAACATACCTAAACATATATCGGCACTATAGAATTAGTGTGGGAAATATAGTTGATAGCATAATATAATTGGCACCCATTTTCCAACAATATCATTAACAGTGTAGGTCGAAGTTGGAAAAGAGAATTTCTATGGTATAGGTGGGTGTTTTACATATCTAGTGTATTGCTCTCGCCTGGGCAAATTATACATCATTACAGGCAATTCCAACGCTCTATTTGTTCTCAAATTATTCTGTCTGTTAGAGGAAAGTTAACCAAAGCATTATCATTTGATTTACTATGTAACCCTATTCCTTGAATCTCTGTATATTATAGGTAACATAATACTAATCACAGGGCAGCAATGCAGTTACTTACTCTTACATAAATCCATCTCTTCTACTGTGACTGCACAGACTCTAAAGGATTTTCAGAATTCTCAATGAAAGTTATTACGCAAGTAACTAAAATCTCCATTATGCAGACTGCAAAGGAAATGGAATGAAGTGAGATATGTATGCATTCATTATTTATATACCTATATTAAATCTTCACATTCGTTTCATTACAAATAGCAATTTGCAATATTCATTGCATCATACATTATAAGACCATTTACGTCAACACATGGCCATGGGTTGACGCAAATTGATTTGTTAATAATTTAGTCATATATACATAATTTTTTCTGTTTTTTGTGTCTAAATTTAAAATAATGACGTTGGTGGTTATGATAGTCCAGAGGAATAATTGGAGTCATTAGAGCTAATTGAGGATACGGATGTGGGATGTAAGCTTCAGAATTTAAAATTTGTGTGCATAGTGCATAGTGCATACTGCATATAAATACAATTTAGAAAGGGGTAACTTGGGCAAGTATGAAAGAGAATAATATTTTATTTTACTTGAGTATGCATAAAAATTGAGTTAGTCTAAAAAGGCTTGTCTCGGGATCTTATTTCTGATAATGTGACTAGAATGGGGATCTTCTTACGATTTGTCATTGAATGAACTCACGCAGCACGCTTTTATATGTCAAAGTTGGTACCAGGTCAAAAGACCTACGTATTAACTTTTCAGAGAAAACACATCTGTGGAGGAGGATGATATTTGTAGTGATGTATTGGTATACAAATATATCGTTCTAGGTCATAAATACCTACACTTTAAGGCCGATGTCACTGATGGCGAAGCCGTAGAAAATCTGATAACGGTGCGCGATGGCATTTTGTCTATTTATAGTATAGTTGTTCTAAAACAGATACAATTGTAAATAAAATGGTATGTAAATATCTTGTACACCTACAGATTCTTAATAATAGATATAGAATAACCGCCCCGCCCCGGTGCTAGAGATAAAACTGTACAGTAATGATCAATTATTCCGCTAACAATTTATAAAATGCGATACACTTAGTTTTAACAACGTCTTTGTTAGAAAACGATCCTCATTATATATTATAATGATCTAATGAAAGATACTTTAATCACATGTAAGAGAACCTTACACTCAGTCCACATCAATGTGAAAATGTGAATGACATACGAATGGAAATGGAAATGACGTAAAATGAAATGTATTCGTGGGGCAATTTTTGTTTAATCGGTCGCTACAAGTTTATTTGTAGCAATTTCATCACTAACAATGAGTGGGCTATAGGTTAGGAACAGCAAGTATCTTTCATGTAATATCCTGGATGAGATTAGTGAGATAAGGATTTCTCACTTCAATACTTTCACCATCTTTCACCAACACGCGATGATTTTACGTAGGATGTTCGTTCGTGGCCCTCGTGTGTGTTAGTGTTAAAGTGCCAACTGTGTTCATGTGTG
>JABASI010001727.1:0-23178 GCA_019776505.1 Tomocerus nigrus
TGACAGAAACGGCCTTCATCATGATCCTGAGAATCCTAACTGAAAAATTCTTTAGCAGGGTTTTCTAGGTCCTTACAACTTTTATCCCTATACTTATATAAGAGCAAGTACATCTTCTTCATATCAAATATAAACTATTATACTATGGAGTCGTGATATAGGCAAAAAGCCCTGATAAAATCTCTTGCCTTCTTCAGCAAGGTTGCAATTGCAATAAATTGTCACAGTAAATAAATATAGTATAATAAAAACTTGACAATTAAAGAGGAGAAGCGCAGCGAAGGAAATGTAGCATACCTAGGCGTAGTGAATGTAATAATAATTTTCTTTGGGATTGACTGTTGCATTTGTCTGAATCTTTATAGTGATTTGCATAATTTATATGCAATTTCCTCAAACTATTTCCTTCATAGACTGAATAGAATAGTAGGGCAAAGTGAGACATGACTGAACATGTAAAAGTATGTAAATGCCTGTGAGTCTCAATTCTCAATTAGGTTCAAAAAGTAGATCAGAAATCGTTGTGAGTATGAGATAGATGCAGAGGAGCTGGATTGAGTTGCTTGAGAGAAATAGGGAACTCGAACAGTGAGTGGGTGAAAGTCAAAGGTTTGTGAGGAAATAATGCGGCTACATTGTCTCCCGGCGAATAAAAAAGCAAAATAAACATAGATTTCAGTGGGGGAAAGTGCATTAAAGATCCAAAAATATTTTTAGACGATCTCTCCCATTGTGCCAATAAAATGAAGACACAGAAAATCTTCTTCCCTCATGTCACAGACTATAGATAAATGTCTCCGGCCTTAGATTACGTAACATAATAAGATAACACCTATTAGAGAGTGCATTAAGAACGTAAATGTTTCTCAGTAGGATTAGCATAATGCATTTTATAAAAAGCTCCACTGCTCTTCTGCATCTATTTTATTATTTTATAAATGAAGTCACTGTATTGTAAGGAAGAATTCCTTTTCCTTCTTCTAACATCTATCCTCTTAAGCATAATATTTATGTCTTGTGTTCTATATATTCAATATATATTAAGTGTGTTATATATTTCTACGGCTGACTCATCGCGGACTGAAATTCTAAAATGAAGCGAACATGCCCATAAACCTTAGAAAATTGCACTGTGAGTTAATAATGGGATGTGTAGATGGTTAAACCTGGGTGTTTCATTTTCCTCTATAGGAATTTGCTAACATATTTCAACTAGTGTATACAATAATGCCAGATGGATACAATTATACAACATTGAGAACTACATCTCCAAGTAATGCAATTAATGTAAAGAATTTGGAAAAGTATTTCTATGTGTATAGAATGGTTGTGTAATGGTAAATGGTAATGAAGTAGGTAGCTATATATCCTAGTGGAAGATGCATTTGTAGTGTATCTATGTAATCTAAATAGAAGATCGTGTAACAGAACCGAATCAGAAAATCTATTGCAGAAAAGAAAAGATCGACTAAGGTTAGTTTAGCATGGAGCTGAATAAAAAGAAGATCTATATATCTGTGAAGAAGAAGGAAGGAAGGAAGAAAAAGGAGGGAAGATTAATTGCTTTCTCAACAGACTCTATGTACTATACCCGAATTTGTTTCTTTTGTAAGTCAGAACAGACTGGGTTATAGGAATAAAGAGATTCTTGGGTTATTTTTAAATGTTTTGCTATGTAGTAGTGTGTTAGTGGGATGGGAAGCCTAAGCCAACCTTCTAGTAAAGTGTTAAAGAAAGAGATATCCATATACACACTGCAGGTTCTTTGATTTGCACTACTATCTGGTTTGTTCCAGTAACGAAAAGAAACAAGAACGCATTGTTCCCTGTGTTTATTAAGAAAATGTGCGAATTCATTAATCCTGTCTTTTCAATGCTACTCCAGAATGAATAGTAGTCACATCCCAGAGGAGAGAAAAACCAGAAGAAAATTCCTAATCAAAGGAAAAGCCTTGCCAGAGACCGTAGACATAATTATCTTGCGTCGTGTCGTGTGTCCTGTCCTTTGTCTCTTGTCTCTATATGGATGGATATATTATTAAAGGACGTAGCTACGTAGGTTAGTGTCTACAATGAGGAAGAAATTACGATGGCCATGCGACAAAAACGCATTTGCCAATTAGTCGGCTGAATTCAAGGCCCTCTTGAATAAATTCACTGTCAATGCTGACAGGACAAGAAATATTGATATTATCGTTAAGAGTTTATTTTTCCTATCGGTCCCCACTTGATTTGTCCTCGGAAATTGGCTACACTCAGATCCTCATCGTTAATGCACCTCGTTTCCTAAGAGTGTTATTGTTTATTTACAGAGTCAGAGGGAAAGAGATTGGGAATACAATAAATTCCAGTTCCTACGTACGACGAATGCTACCTAACTATTTTTAACATGTGCACCGAGCTACCTAAAATTTCCATTCACTAATTTTCTATGCTGCACATTCATCTACTTCTTTATCTCTAATGCTAAGATATTACGAGCATAAATTAGTCAAGCAATAGCAATTCGTTAAATTATGATACGGCTTCTTTCCTTCCAGATTCTATTTCTTGGCGATCAATTGCCGAACAATTTTTCACTCTCCCATTTAAAAACCGTCCTTCGTACTTTGCAAAAATAAACGAATGAACAGGGGCACTGCTTTTACTATACAAACAATTGGAGAATAAGTGGGCACTTTGTCAGAGTGTCTCTCTCTCTCTGATAGATAACCTATCCTAACCAATAAGAGATAAGACTTGCTCTTCCGTTTTACCATTTATTATCATATGAGTTCTGTGACTGTGTGCATCCATGCAACTTCTTCAAAACCATCTGGCTGAAATAAAAGAGTCGATTGACTCTGCGGATAAAAAAACCTTGCAAATCTGTAATAGCCCAACCAAAACTCGAAACATGCATAAACCTGCCATAGATAACACTCCTTAAGATAGACCACATGCTTCTGACAACCGATGAAAGCTCATAATCGTCACTTTAGTCAAATCTTTTAAATTAATGTAACATTCCTTCAAATAAATTGTTCCATGCACTCTTAGAATCACAGTTTCCTACGCCAATTTCATAATTTGTCATGTGTATTTTACATTACACCACATTGTAAATTATTCTAGTCTGCAAAGCTGCATGATGAAAGTCAGAAACCTAAAATTATCACTTAAAAACCACAAAATTCAAAGACTGAAAATTTCTATTCACATTTTCTTTTCAATTTGCAATAAATAATAACATATTGGTTGCCTCTCCATATTTATGGTTTCATTTCCGTAATTGAATGAAAGAAAGTAGTAGATAATAATGATTAGCTCAAATTGTGTATCTGTGTAGGTATAACTTCTATTTTGTTTCCAGAATAGTATTAAATTAGCTCAGACAAAATCTAATCAAAATAAATGGTAAAGGTCTGCGTCTGGGGGCTAGACTGTAGTATCTGTCGAATTTTGTAATCCTACGAATTGTCTGTCATGTATAAAGTTAAAAAATCGTGTCTGAAATAAATTATAGTAGGTATTTCAATTTTCCATTTGTTTGCCAAGCTCGATAAACTAGATTTTTTGATTGGAAAAGCTGTCGGGGAAATGAGTTTTAGGAGTCACAATAGTTGGCGTGTTTAGATTTTAGATCTTTGTTTACACGCGCTGAGTATGATAGTGGATTCTAAAAGTGTTTTGATAGTATCTAAACTTCGTTCATCCGTAGAAATGATCACTCAGCACAGCAATCAAAGGAAGAGACATGGCGAAATTAGGAAGCCAAGAAGAGTTAGGGTTGAATTGGGCAAAGAACGAAGGAAATAGATCACATGAGCTTAGTTTGCAAGATCAAATGAGAGGAAGGAAGAAGCTAAGAAGCCATTGGAATTGAATTTAGAGTGTGGGCGTCAATGTCAATGTTTTTGTCGCCATACTACACTACACTCCTTCATATACAAAGAGAAAATGGTAAACTCTTTCGGGACTTTGCATAAAGCTGAGCAGATGAGTGAAAGAAAGATTAGTGTTGCTAGTATATGCTAAAACTAACAAGTGTATTAGTATTTGTAATGATATCACGAGGACAGGATCAACAGAAGGTTAAATTGTATTCTTACACTCTCCAGAAATATTTCTGTTTGAAAGCTCCTACTCAAATGAACCAGTAGGAAAATAAATAGGAATAAGCGTAGGTAGCTTAGCTATTCTATTACCGATAGAAATGTAGTAGTAACTGACATACTTTTATGTATTACTTACCTACATCTGCACAAGTTCTTTTCACTTGTTCCTAATGTAATGTGATTCTGATTTGGCTGTTGTACTATGAGATTGAGTCCTCCCATGACAGCAATCTTGACGGTTATGTCATTCCTGGAACGTAGGTTAGTTCAACTATGAATATATCGCTAATTAAAGATATTCTCAACATATCTAGCACTCCTCCTGTTTACATTGTGTAACAAGGAGTAGTATATCTCTAGTAGAATGCAAGTTAATAAAATTCACATAATACGCAGCTGTTGTCACTGCTGTGAGAAGAAACGGGCGCTAGACGACGACGTAACTTGATGAAACTTATGAGACAATTGAAGTGTGGAAGATGTTTTCGTTTTACGTTACGTGATGATATGCTGACATGGTTTTTCCACTGGAATTGGACTGGAATTGAACTTGGAAAAGACCGTGACTGACAGGTTACAGCCCCCCGGTTGTTTATATGTTTTCGGTTTTCAACTCCGCAGTCCTATCTGTACTTTGCATCTCTGATTGTCTATTGTCTTCTCAAGTTCGACTTAGATTGCACAATATCGACTTTAGTTCAGTACATTCGGTATTTTTCCGTGTTTCATTTGGTTATTCTGGTTTATTGCTTTCCTGGATTAACAACAGTTGAAAAAGTACGCATTAAACTTTTAGCGTGTCTAATGTGAATATTTTTAGAAACCATTTTCACGGCAGTGCCATAAGAGTTTTGACAATTTTCTGAATTTCAACAGCGCTTTTCACGTCCTACTACTCGATTTTATCACTATTTAGTGCTTTTCTTAACTTAGTTTTTATGAGTTGAAGTTGACTATTAGAAATGGTACTGTATATATTTTATAGAAAGGAGATATCTCAATAGAGATACATTAATGGTGATGGTGATAGCAATAGGTACATAGGACAATTCCAGTTACATCACGATCTGTCGAGGCTTTCTGCACTTTATTGTAACCATGAAACTTCAGTAGAGACAGAAATGACTCTTCTTTTGTCTTACTTACTTCCTGCTACTCTTGAAATGTTAACTTTTGTCTTTGAGAGCAATAAAAGTTGATATTTTATCTGTTTCAAGATCCTTCATGAAATGCAGTTGTCGTCAATTCAATGAGAAATGTTATTTCTCTCTTTAGCAGACTTGTGTTACGATTATAGGATGTGAATTTGAGTGAATTGTCGATATACATTTACAAAGAACAACTTTTCCGCTAGGCGTAGCCACAAATTTTACTCGAATTCCTTCGCTAATTAAAAACAAACTAATGGAAAGCTATTGGCTCAATCGATTTCATTCTGCGTAGGCACTGCTGACTATTATCTTTTCATTTACAGTAAAAAAAAGCAGGAGACTGTCTTCTGTGTTTGCTCAGCTTGAATGATATTGCGGAAAAGAAAGCAATTTTCCATCCTGTCTCTCTATTTATATAGGATATCAAGGAAAAATTCCTTAAGTCTCGCTCGATAAGGATAAGGTATATCGTTTTGGCATCGTTTGAGTGTCATGTCATGCCGTCCATCGCGGAAGGGAACTAAATAAAATTAACATACTGAATCTAATTGCTTTAGCATTAGCATTACGACAATTACACGAGAGTGTGTGTATAAAACACAGAAGACCTTTTGTTGTCTTCATTGCCTTTTTTTATATTTGGAATGTGAGAACGTCAGAAGAGTGCACATAATATATATTAGGTACATAGTTTTAGCATGAGTTTAAACGTGCTCAAGCTCACATGATTAAAAAAAAGCCGTTGAACGGAAGGAGTAACATAGCAATTTGTCTTAAATTACGAAAAGAGGTGGCCGATTGAAACGGATGATCTGACTTTGGTTTGTTTCCCCTTGGAATTCCATTAAGAGGTCTGAGAAGTGGATTTGGGAGAGTAAAGCAAAGTCAAGTCAAATCAGCTGTGTGCTCGAGTTTAGTTAGGAAAATAGAATTCTGGGGAAAGACAGAGTAGCCTTCAATTTTTATTTCTTCCTGCTTGAATGCATCGGAGTGTGTGTATTCATCTAGTTACCGATACAAAGTGGATGTTTACATTAGGATTCTTTAAATAAGTTACATTGATAAAAGTTGGAATACAAATAGAAAAATTGTGTTAGTTTAGTTATTAGCCCACCTAGATACCTAGATTAAAATTTCGTGTCAGACATCCCGACATCCGTTCCTTCGTTCATTTGAACAGGAGAGTAAAATGAAAAGTAGAGCAAAAATTCAAAGCTTATTGTGCACTCATTAGATTTTCTGGGTGAATGGCGATGATAAGTAGGGAGACCTATAAGGAAATGCATTCCTTCGATTCCCTCCTTCCAAAAATAGTGCAACAGGTGCCTCTAATTGGGCAAACCATATCAACGCCAGGAAAATCCACGATCTTCCCTTCCTAATAAGTACAGCCCGGGTATTTATTAAATGTAAAAGACACAATTATGTATTTTTACACAGATTAGTGGTTGCGTCTGGGAGCTACAAACGAAACCGAGAGACGAAGAGGACGGAAAATGAAAAGAAATGGTAGATCAAGTCATCTCAAACACCCCACGCCTTAAAAGCAACTCATCTTGAATATTTTCTTTCAATCACACTCTTCAATGTACATCTCTCTTCTACTCCAGACATTCTGTAGTAAATATCTAGGAGATTATACCCACACACTCATAGTTTGATTAGTTATAGAGGAACTCTCACTCAGGCGAACTGACAGTGACAGCTCATCTATGTACTGTAGTTGACGGTCTGTATCTGCATTTTTATTTCCTAATCCTCCAGCTATAAATAATTCCAGTGTCTATTTTGAACGGGAGATGCACGAAGAGATACGTTTAATAGCAAACAGTGAACTACAGTTACACTTAAAGAATAATCCCGTCCGCCGCAATTCATTTTTCATGCTTTCAGATACAAGATACATACATAAAATTTTATTTACTTATCAAACACATCAAAAGCAATGACTCACGTCATAACGATGCATTTCTTAGTTGCAACAGTCCGTTTTGCCGGCTATTTGGCAGATCATCATATAGGAATTTATAGGATCTATGCATATACTAAAGATACAACTGTTGCTACTTAAGAAAAAGTTGAAACTTCAAAATCCTCTTAAGACTTAAGGCTAATGCGCATATTAAATATATCTAATCCTTTAAGTGCAGAGTGTATCGAGCCGTGCTTGACTAATTGTACATGCAAGTAGTGTAACTTTTAACTTTGCTTTTTACTGTTGTGCACAATGTGAACCGTATCAAAAGATATGTATATATTGACATACTTAATGTCTACTCCTATGCAACTACGACCAATCTTCATCCTTCCAGCCAGGCACCACTAAAAACGACCACGACTCACGAAGAGACGGATCAAATAAACAAGAGTTATTTTATTAGGTGAAAAATAGTGTGTCAAGCAGCTGAGGAGCTACACATCTCCCAAAGGGAATCAATCCCGATCTGAAAACATCTTAATTCAACCTAAAGAAGAAGCCAATGACACCATTTGTAAATTGGTAGTCCGACCGACAGACAGACTGACAACCAGAGAGAGAGAGACACGAAACGAAAATTACATGGACATTCCAACCTAGAGTCAAATAAATAAATAGCACGGTACAAAGGCCTTTGATTTCTGAGGAGGAGTTCCAAATCCACGTGCATCATCATCATCATCTTCATACTACACAGCTTTCACCCAACAACCTTTTATGTACACATTTTCAGAGGGCAAAACTATTTTCATAGCAATTGAATTGTTACTCTGTTCATTCATCGCTAAGATTACTCTCTCTTTAATAGAAACAGAGTTCATAAGGGCGTGAGATCACAAAATTAGATTAAAATAATTGATTAGTAGATGCTAGTGGGTTGTTGTATGTCGTAGATTGTGGTTTGGTGAACCCTTAGTTCACTCTCACTTACTCATGATCATCGGATGGCAGACAGGACGATCAAATGAAACAAGCACCGGGTAAAAAGAATAACACGGGTGTGTAGCGCCGTTTTCCGTAAAACAAATCTATATTGTCTCACAGTTAAGACTCTGTAGGCAGGCAATAAATAATTCGAATTCTTTATTCCTTCCCAGTAGACAATACTCATCAATTACCCGAACACGCAGTTTTCTATCCCGTCCTGGCAAGACTAAGAAACTTTTCTGGATAAAGTTGTCGCATTTCCTTCTTTTACACTTCCATTATCCCTTCTAGCAAATAATACCCAGTCACATCTCTGAGAACTTTAACTAATGTGCGGAAAAACTAATGTGCAGATAAGGAGTGTGGATAAATGATAGAACCGGGTAGAAACTACTATATCTTATATAACGGTACATGTATTCTATAAAATACCTACACAACAAACAACAGGGATGTTTCGTCTACTCTAGCAATTATAAGGCAAAGCCCTAGTTTGTATTTTCCGGTTCTTACCCTACTAATGTGTGATGTTGTAATGTTAATTAATTGCATTAAAATTTTCGTTATATAACCACGCAACATCTTTACAGTTGAACTACTGTCTATTCACGTATTACATCTAGTACAGTGTTGATAATACACCTTAGAAGATAGGGAATCCGCTACGAGTAATTAATAGAGGACAATAGTCTTATCAGCTAACATACAGTGTAGTTAGAAAAGAGTCAAAGACAGTGCATAGTACCTACCACCATGTCTACATGCGTTTCCGAACTGTTTTTCTTAACATTACTGGTTATTTCCGACATTGTTTTCAACAAGCATAGTACATAAAACCACCAAAAAAACAAACAATGGTTCATTTCCCATCCAGAGTCACTAATTCTGAAGTCTTTAAACCTTTATCCCCATTCGGATTTGTTTATACACAAAGATCTTATGCATGCCATTCATTTTACACAGTAGTAGTATATACTCAATATATGTACCACGTTATATTTATAGGGTTCTTAACACTAACTCATTAACACTTACACATGTAGGTATGCTTAATGAACAAAATCTCCAGGAAATACTTATAGATAATGTGAGTAGTTATAGGTAATTGAAAAAAATGAAAGTATGAGTATGGATCATTGACAATAATTTATTACACAAGCTGTAATAGGATAATACTCCGAGTTCCCCGATGTTGGCTGTTGAATGATAGACAATATATAAGAGGCGAAAAAATAAAGTCCTGCCAAATTGTGGTTTAACTAATCTTTTTCAACATTACAATCACTACTAATGGGTTAAAGTTGCATATTTCTGGTTTGTTCCCAGTAGAACAATGAAATAATATTACAGGAAGAGCCTAAGACTACAGATGTAACTGGTTTGCATATTATTAGCATTAGCAATTCTTAAAAGTGTGTGGTATTTGTGCAGGAGCAATTAAAATGTGAGAGAAAGCTGAATTAAAGGACTTTCACCTAAAGGTGTAATTTATCAAAGAGCGGACATGTCTAATTTTAGTAACTTACATGCGGTACATTGCTATAAAGATGTTATTTATGTTTCTGCACCAGACAGATGATCTATGTCCTATTTTGTTATGAATAAATAGACAACAGACAGAGATATTATTAAGAATGAATTTTGATTGGATGTTCAATTGAGTCTTTGCGGCAGAAGAATCTGTCTTGAATCGCTCGATTAGTCACTTAAATGACAAGGAGTGTTGAGGCAAGAAAAAAGCAGGAGGAATTATTGCGGAGTTGTAGAATTTTGAATTCCACTGTGTGTTCCTTATTTATTTATTGCGTCTAACAGAAATAGCGTGTAATCCCATCCGTTTTATGTATGCAACAGTAGGTAGTAGTAGATAATCTGAATTTCATTGAGGAAGCACGTGCCTTAAGCATCTACTAGTTATTACTGTATGAATTTAAGTATTTATAGATTTACGTTGACTTATGGTTGTAGAATAATAAGCACATCTGCGGGCATGATCACTGTTTTATTAATTCGAGTCACAAGAGCAGAGTCTTAACTCAACCTTCAAAAGAGCGGTGAAGAGACATTTATAAGGGAAAAGGGAAGAGTGACAGATGCAACTGGTTGCAGGCGACACTTCATCCAAATTATCTCTATTTTCTGCACACAAGTAGAACCATATTAAAATAATTCACAATGAGACATCCAATTTGTGAATAATTCTAATATGGACGGTAGTAGGTGCTGCTTAGTGTCTCCTTTTATACTTTCTCCATGTCCGTATTGAAATGTGCACTCGCATATTAATGAAGCAGAAGAAAAGTGTCTCTTAAAACTGTCATTATGTGAAAGACACTTGGTCCCCATGGCCAATCATGTCTTTTCGTCCTTTTATTCATGTGTAAAGTAAAAATAACCGTTCTTTACTATATTCGGAGTGTAGGGAAATTAGTAGGCCCTAAAAGTAAAGACATACTCTACTTGCTCTCTTAACTAATTGTAAGTAGTAAGTAGTAATTTATTATAATTTATCCTAGGATTAAGTGTGTAGGTTCACTGGTTTAACCTCAAACTAGGTAAAAATTCAAAACACTCTGTCGGCCTTTATGGTCTAGTAGAATGGAAGTATTTTCCGAATTATATAGGATATAGATTTAACTGTGTCGTTAAAAGTATTTTGTATATAGGAGCTATTAAGATCCCCGGCTATTATAAAATGTTAAATGCAACGGCGACAGAAATGAGATATATCATGGATGAAGGTGGAACTTAATGACAACTAAAAAATCGTTTTCGCTCCTATCATTAAGATATTCTGTCAAGAATTACTACGCAAGGTTATTTTTATTTTACACGCGGAGGAAGAAAAGTCGCTTAGGATAGGTAATGGGAGAATATGCGAGGCTTTTCGGAGACAATGTGCAGATGATGACTAGTTCCTTGCATAACAATGTTAATCTAACAACTAGCATGTATCTAGTGAAAGAGCTCAACTCAAACTAGTGTTGAACGTTGTTTATTTTAGAGAGACTCATAGTAGTAGAGAAAATGGAGAGAGAGTAGAGAAATGCAATTTGGTTCGCAGATGAAATCTGTAACTAACGATAAGTATCTCATTCCATGGTTGAAACTTCATTATCCTCGAGTAGGTAGGTATATACTTAGGAAACAATAATGTAAAGGTTGTCTTTTGTGTTGTGCACGATAATTTGTGACTATGAAATGAGTTAAGTTGAAGGATGATATTAGTTGTGCGAGATAATGGTTTTCTCTGTATAGGTAACTTCAGAAGATGCATTTGTTGTTTGGAAGACAATGGAATAGAGAGCCGTCATGGTTGGTAAGATTGAATAAAAGGAGTTGTACACGAAGAATTTTTTCCCGGTTTTTTTGTTCACACGCCCAGAGGAAAAGAGTAGCCGAGGCGAGGCGGAGATCCGAACAGAGGCACCTGCCTTATCATCAACATCGAAAATAGAAATTAGGCTTCGTGTACTGGAATGTGGTGATGCACTCAATTAAATTGAGAAAAATCCTTCGTGTTTCATCAGTGTGTATGTATGTACACGTATACTAGAAAGTACAACAACTACAAGTACAACTAATACTACTACTACATAAAGACGGGTTTTGGCTTTGACACTGCTATAAATTGAATAGACACTAAAATAGATTTGGCACAAATAAAACTATGACACCTCACTCAAGCTTAGCTTGCCCGATACATTCACAATATCACTCAGCCAGCAGTCAGTCACTTTCGTGCAATTGCAAAACAACGGGATTAGATTATAGTGGGTATCCGATAACTCAATGGCTAAGAAAGCTCGTGAAAAAATGCAATAAGAGAATGGGGATTAGAAAAAGGAGCATAACAAGAGATGGGATTCGGATAAGATAAACATAATTCATTATGTTCTTTCCTAGCACACAAATGTCACTCATTGTCACATGGATAAAGCTTTACGTTTTACCAAAGTTTAGTAGCCATTCTCAGAGTCGTCGTCCTTGTTTCCACTCAAAGGAAACATAACATAACTTGACTCATTTTCTTTCTGTCGTAAAACAAAAGAAGATTCAATGAATCAGAAAAAATGTAAATACGCTCATTTATTTCTAGTCCTTTCTGAGGGTCTCCCCATTAAAACATTCCCTTGCTACTTTTACTACTTGCTTGCTCTCATCTCATCTACCATCCGTTGTTAGTGCATTGAATTTTAGATTGGTTTTGAAGAGGAAGGAATTTGGATTCTGAAACGTTGTCTTCAAAGCTCAACTTGCCAGAAGTTTTTTATGAGAAACTTTAGTGCTAATTTGCCGCTTTGAATTATTTCTCCTTCCTATGCTTTGCCAATTCAAATCTGCCGATATGTTCTTTAAGATTAGTGAAAAAAGTGCATGGAAAATCTATAGGTTCTATTTTATCTTTTCCTTCATCTGTAAATGTATACACACTTTATTTTAAGAACACATGTACAAAGTTCAGTTATAGAAAAAGAAAATCAAATTTATTTGTCGCTACTAACCCTGTAGTAGTGTTGTGTTGTTCCCTGCATAGTTAATGTGGGCTATATTGCATGTTTAAGAGAAATCTGTGTAGTTTATAGAGAATCTTCCCATAATAATGTTGTGTTTTTTTAAACTGGGCTGGTATTTGTATCTATGTATTTTGATTATGTTGTGTAGCCGAAAAAGAAGAAGCCCGCACACAGCCACATTAGAGTCGTACTAGTAGAATGGGGGGACCTACATCAAGAACAGCATCGGATGTAACATTTGCATTGCATTGTACTACATTGGTAACATAGAATCTAGTCTAGGGCACATCACATAACGCCCAGCGTCTTCTTATCACATTCTTCCCTTGTCAACCTTATCCTAGGAACAGGCGCTTAATGCACACACACACTCAACACAAGACAACTACATTTCGCATAACCAGAAGGAAATTTAGCTTTATGTACTACTATCCATGTGTAATTTTCAGGGATGCTATTGTGAATAGAGGAAGGACGTGGGAAAATCATCACGGAGCATCCTACACATCCTACCTCCCCGCATCCCTTATCCTAACTCTAATATGATGTCCTATTGAAAATTGTGTGCGCGAGGCTAGGTCCGACTTTCGCAAAAATGGATAGGTTAGTTTAGCATAAAAGAGCGAGAGAAACATACCGGTAGTAGTATTGAACCTCAACAACTCCGGGAGAACAAGTCAACTCTTCAAAAGCCACTACAAATATCATTTTAGCCACAGTTTGCGAACAGACACATCCAAACAAACAGCTAAGCTGAATCTCTCTTAAGAATTAGTTCTCGCACAATTTTAATACTAGAATTCCGGTCGGAGGAAAGTGGCACGAATTCCTTTACTACTCTTCTCGCAGACTCTTCTGCTGCTGACTTAGAAAGATCACTTCTCAGTGTAAAACCAACAAGCGACAAGCGACTTGCTTTCACTTGGATCCGTGCTCGACTTCTCTAATCTGTGCCTTCTTCTTTTCCGATTAGTCTCGCTCACTCCTCTATTACTCTCTTTCTAGACCATTTAAATTCTAGAGTCGTGTTTTAACTTTTCCTCTTCTACATCTTCCTTTGTTTATTCGCTCGACAAATTATTGTCGTTCCTTGCTCATCACATTACAATGGTAAGAGATTTTTATTCCTTTTTCTTATAAGTAACAACTGCCAAACGTAGAGTTCAACATTTATTCCACACACAGCATGTCGCATTCCAGTCTATTCTCATGCTAGACGTCTCATTCCAAACAAACGGGTCACCAACTAGAAAATTCATCCACAGATAGCAGAATGCAAATTGGAAACCTGCAATTCTGCAATTCACTTTTCAGTGCCAGCAGTATAGAACCATTTCATAAATCTCAACTTCTTTCCCAAGTTTACTTCAGAATAGCCTTCTGCATTTCAGAATGTAAGTTACTAACCTAGCATGTCGCACTTGCAACATAGAAGCAACAGGTAAAATCTTACTACTGTTTGTACTAAGGAAATTAGTTCTCTAAAATTTCAGGCTCTAAAAACGGTAAGTTGTAAGTGGTAAGTAAAGATAATGAAAAGCTATTAGGATTCATAAGGGAAACTAACAGAATAAGTTAAGAAATAAAATGCATTCAAGAAAAGCAAATTCTAATTTCGACTTTCTATTATAGGAGAACAAAATCAGACGAGAAGCCCGCATATGTAAGTACAATGATACACATTTTCTAGTTCCACAGTAGATTTTCTTGTGTGATTCACGGAGTATTTGTTTATTTATGCAAAATTCAATGAACTCGTTTGTTTTTGTAGTTTTGCAAAAGACCTTTAAGAAATACGACCCAAAGTACACAGGAGCCATTAACAAGTCTGATATGTCCGCAATTATCAAGGACCTGCTCAAAGGAGAACCCGGATTATTCAACGAGGATGAATTAGAGACTGTAATTGAGGAGAAGAGTGGAGGTAAGACGCTAAAAGACAACAAATCATTGCTTGTCAACATAAAATGCAAGTGTTGACAGGTTATATCTCCTCTGTTCCATTTCATTGTTAAAATTAGTGATGCTAACGAGTTTGTGATAATCTCTTTTGACAGAATCAACCTTCATGATCTTAAGCCAAGACGGCAAGGAATTCCTGCTCGTGCACGGTAATGATTTGTCACTTACTTATTTAGAGCTACTTGTTGTTATCTACGAGTGGCATAAGTAGCTTAAGAGTTAAATCCTTTGCCTTCTAACTTCTAATTGTGTATTCTTTAAGAAAACAAAGTATTATTGTACGATATGTTGAAGAGGTTAGTAGTTTAAATCACAGTTTGATCATTGCACTCGTCTAGTCAGCTTTGACATGGCAATTTTGGCGAGTTTCACTGTTGCTACTCGAATTAGAATCCAGGACATAAAAATAGTTTTCATTGCTATTTTTCTTTCTCATGTAGTGCTCAATGGACGTTTTTCTTTAAATAAACAGTGAAACGCATAATACGAGCAAAGAAAACAATAACATTGTTTCTTATTTTCAGAGGATGGAAAACTCGACTTTCCCTCTGTGATGGAAGTAACCGTTCACTTTCTGAAGAAGGTCGAAAAGAAAAATAATGACGGTTTTGTTTGCAAACATCTGATCAAGCTCACAGATTTTCCCACACCTTGAAAGGACGAATTGGGAGAAGACGTAAAGACGGAAGTCAAGTCATCAAGCCCATTCATCTCTTCTATACAACGCAATATATTATCGTAATGTACCTACAAATTCTACTATACTACTTACTATACTTATACTACTACACGTTACCTTGTATCGTATTTACAAAGTGCATATGATGAGCATTACAAAATCCAAAAACGCAACATACATTACATAATTTGAAAATGCTATATTTATTAGTTACATTACTACAAGAGTCAGTCAGTCGGCTTAAATATGCACATCAATTTTCTGTCTCCCAAAAAGAATGATTTAATATCTCTGTTTTTTATTATCTATTTTAGTCTACTGTGCTTATAATATTTACTACATATAAATACAAATAGATAGTTAAGCCCTTGTACACATTATATTAATAGTACATTAGTATCTATAACTATAATCACACCAAATATACTGACAATAAGAGTTGACGGACCATTTTGCACAAATCATGAAAACATCTCGTCGTACACGGAAGACGGGACAGCTCTAATGAATCACGGTGTGAAAATCCTCTCTGCTGTGGGGTCTGCTCATTCTTAACTCGCACAACTACACAAATAGTATCCAAGGTATGGTTAAGATATAAATACTGAACTGTTTGTATACATACACACTTAACTAACCACACATGCACATGCACGCACTACTTTTAGATCTACTAAACCTTATTTGCACAGATAGTAGCGAGTGGAAAATAGTAGAGCAACATTATATTTGTAGACAGCTTAAACATGGTATTAATCAAATGATGAAAGAGTCTTCCGCTTACTTTTACTTTACTCCACTAAAGCTACACACTATACACATACACGCATATTTAATACAAAATATATACGTACACGCTACAAATACATACTTGTACTAATATTCAGAATAATATGTGCAAAGATGTACTACTAGATTAATATACTTAAATATCTAGTACATTACTCTTAACTACTAAGTAGCTTTCCCCTCCTCCTGATGTGTCAGATCAATTATAAATGTTTTATAGCAAGCTTGGCTTTTTTTAAACTGTGAATATATTTAGGATAATAATAATAATATAATAAATGCTTATATTATTACTATTAAGTAATCTGTACAGAAATTATAATGAAGTAGATCTAGTTTCAATATTAGCACTATTTAATAAATGTACAGAAATAGATTTTTGGTTGAATAAAGAAACAAAGAAAGAATTTTAAGGTTCTTAACCATCATTATTACTCGCATATACATGAATGACTCATACAAACACGCTAATGACAATAAAACATTATTTGTTAGCACATTAGTCTCGTCCCTGCAAATATTTTTATGAATCTTTACATGAACATCTTCTTTCTTAGCACATAATATTTCCAACACCACTACTACTGGCAGTCTTGTAATAGGATATTACACACTTACCTATATTTTGTTGGCCAGACTATTAATAGCAGTCTCAATTCTCCCTTTCTACTTTACACTTAATGCTAAACGTTTCTCTACAAGCAAACGACACATACGACAGCCAATTGAGATTGTAAAAATAGCACGGAATTTAGTTGACTACTTACAATGTAGCGACATAGTGCGTTTCTATTACCATGCACCCTTTTACACTAGAATGAAAAAATTTACATACTATATAGCCGGCCGGCTTTTACACAGACATAATAAACAAGTATATTAAGGAATCTTGAGAACTATGTACCTACTTCAGTTAATCGCAAATTAATTTAGTACACAGGGGACCTATTACGAAAACTGACAGTCTGGCTTTAACATTATCAGAATATTAGCCCAGTTTTAAATGTTATGAGAATTCCACCGGGGAAATTACTTAGTTTACCTCCTTTACTTGATTTTGGCATTAATAAATGAATATGAATGACTAGATGAATTTGAAATAATAAATGTTTGTTTTATTGCATGACAATTTTAGATTTAATTATTCTTTTTTATGAACACACATTGGAGTATCGTACACAGTTGGTTGAAATAAAAGTTTTATTATAAGTGGTTAATATGGAAGTGTGAATGTGTGAATGTAAGTGTCGGCGGCAAAGACTATATAAACAGTGCACAAAGTGTAAATCGTGATGTAGAATCAAATTGGAAATTGCTTTAGTGGGATTTAATAGTAAAACATTGGTGATTTATTGGGAAATAGTGAGTGATTTAATATAAGTAGGTTTTCGTGCTGCTGGTGAAAACAATTTCATGGAAGACGCAGTAAAGTCACTACATTTTGGCATATTGTTTATAGTTTACATACATAGTTTTATTCTAGCGGCCTACTATTCACATTTACATATATACAAACGCAGTAAGTGCTTCCTGAAATTTTCTGCTGGCAAAATTCACTTTTTACAGGTTGGCTATGCAATTTGAGTTAGGACAGGAAACGTAATTTTTAACCGAGTCAAGTGGGCTATTAATAAACACATAAATAGGCATAATAGAAGTAGAAGGGAAGAGAGTAGTGAGAAGAGAACTGCACTGCACCAAAGGAATATCTGCAACAGATATAGAGTTCTTCACGATATTCACATGTTTATACGTAGATAGAAAGGAGATGAAAGCTACAATGACCTGCTGAGCATAAAAGATGCCCCGAATTCCACTGTTGTACTTGTTTATGTTGTTAGCGTATACGAAGTTACGTATAGTAGTTTAGCTTAAATAGGTGTTAGGCAGTTACTAATAGAGCTGTTAATAGGTTAGTAAATCCATGCACATGTTCTGAATTTACATCAAAGACATGTCCTTTCGTCCCGAATTGTTTATTTTCTTGATTCATTATTATTATCTCCCTCAATTTTGGTAGATTCTTTAGCTTTCAATTAAATGTATTCCTTTGAAAACAATGACGCAATGTGATTGAATGAAGTACAATTGATTTTTTTAATAAAAAACACTTGATTGAAGATAATATTATTCTTCCGCAATTATTTTCATGATCGTTAGGTTAACGAGCTTATTTTCCTTGAAAAGATTGCATTGTGTAATATGCAAGTGTAAGGACAATTCATGGCTAAAAGTGCAATTATTCTTCGATAGTTTATTAAGCGGGAAATGGGTCAAGGTGTAAAAGTAGCTAGCTTAACGAGGAAATGTTTAGGAAACAAAGGATAAATGGTATTCGAGGTGAGTGCATCTATTATTTAAATGTGTAAAGAGAATTAGTGAGAAAAGAGAGAGAAGTCTTTCCGGGGGTAGCGGAAAATCGGACATAGGAATGAAGACTTGACATTTCTTTGTCAATGACAAGAATTGTATTGTGATGTGTGACAAGTAAAAAATGGTGGCTAAGCTCTTGATGTTGAGGATGGAAGGAGAGCTGTAAGTTATATATAGGGAGCTGTCTAGTTGTAACATAAAGATAAGCATGAGATAACAATTTGCATTCATTGGCTGTGATGTAAAATGTGAAACAAGGGTGGCTTTGAGGCAATATCAATTGAATCCCCGGCAAGAAAAACATTTTAATGATATTGGCATCGGGCATATCACCCACAAATACTCCTCTAATCAAATTCTTATCATAAAAAGGCTCTTAGACACACACACTTCATGCACACAGAGGAATCCTGAGCATGCCAACTCTTTCACCACAAACAAGAGAGTATCTCCGTGTAATTGACCTTGACAGTTTATGGGATAGATTGCATAATGAATTTGGCAGGAGGACAAAAAGGCGAGAAAATAAAAGAGTCTCATCTTAACTGTCTATGTATTCACTTCATTTTACTATTATAGTAGCTGTTTTCGCTTACTTTTTACACACATTAAAAGAACTTCAGATACAATATCTGTCTCTGTGATTCACTCTGTGAAAATCTCAAAATCACATTACATAATTTACTGTTTTCTTCGCTATGTCTCCAGTCTGGGATTTGTTACGTGTACCTATGTGCTACAGAAAAGGCTCCAACTTCTTTTCGTGTCTCTCAGCCAGCTCTTTAATCAAATAACGTTCAGCCAACTTAGTATTTACACTAACCAAGATCAAGACTGCGAGAATGTATGCATTATAGGATTCCGATAAAAATAAAAATACGAATTACTTAGCATCCAATTGGATAGGTAGTTGAATTTGTCAAACTTAAGTTTCTCTGCGATGACCTCGAAATGGTAACACTGAAATCTTTTCAAGTGTTAAAATACGAGCGAATGCGAATGTCGAGGTTTCAAACGGATGAATGTAAGATTAGATACAACAAACAAGCAGAATGACACTGATACATGTAATCAAAACCTGTAACAATATTGTACACCTACGAATTGCTTGCGAAAATTGATCGTAAAGCATGCGTGATATCAAGGAAATTCCAGAATCTTTTCTATTTTTAAAATAGCAATACATATCTACGATAGCCGACAAACATTTCCTATACACTATGATATATACGAATCACTGAATGGAAAATGGGAAGTAAATCATGGAGAGACAGAGACAATTCTTTTAAATCACGTTTTATCGTACTGATAATTTTTTATTTGATGCAAACATTTGTTTCCCTCTTTAAAAACAGTAAATTTTGTCACGACAGTAAATCTTTGTAGTAGCAGCAGTGAAAATAAGTCATCAGAATTTTCTTTCAAATTTAAAAATAGAGAATTGCAGGCGACAGAGGAATATTTGACGGGGATCGCGAGGAAGGATCGACCATTAACATTAGCCTTTTCACCAACGAGACAAGAATGAGTGATCAAGTTCGGACATGAGACTGAATCGTTTTCCAGCATAGCTAAAAATAAAATCGTTTTAATGAAGACGAATGAGATTTTCATGGTATTATCTTAATCAGGCCAAATTGTTAAATGTATAATTAGCATGAAAATACTTTGTGAATTCCTTGATGATTGACGGGACTTTTTCAGCAGGGGCAGCAACGGCACAAGATATGTTTTCAACGAATAATTCCCTTAAGTATTTCTTTGTCATCATTTTCACTTGATCCAAGCTGACTTTAGTCATGGATTCAACAAAGTGCCTTGTGAATTCTACAGAAAGATTTCTGAAATTGTTATGCAGTGACTCCATTGCTAGATTCATTGGTGTATTTTCATAGGCGATTAAATTGAATATAATAGAACTGCGAGCTCCTTCCAAAAGAGTCTGATCCCATTCGGCAGGCGGTTGATTTCCCTCGTTTAAATGTGCAAGGATGATGTCAAATGCTACATTATAAGCTTTCACAATATCTGGACATTCAGTCATTTGGAAAAATATCATTCCACTGAAAGGTAAAATTGACAAAATGCACTCCTTTGCTAGACCTGTCTCGACGATTTCTTTATGAAACGGCCCTCCTCTTTGAGCAAAGTAAAAGCATGTCAGGACAATAAAAGAAAATTCAGGGTCAAGATAATTTTGAATGCATGGAGTTGCCTGAATCATGTACGACATAGGATCTTTATTTCTCATACGAAGAATTAATTCTTGAGCCCATTGTTTTATGCACGAAAAACTCTTCATCGAAACTGTATCTGATATTGCAGAAATTTTCTTCTCAATCGGCTCATCATCATCCTCGTCTTTATTGTCGTAAAAATTTTTGAATGTGCGTCGAAGGAGTTTATAAATAATTAACTTCTCTTGAGGCCCCGTTGCAAGTTGAAATTCTAATTTTGTAACATTTGCTGCAATGTGAACAGTCATATTTCGAGGCTGAAGGATCACAGTACGAATAGACTCCAGCATAATAATCAAATCATCCGCTTCTTTGTCGAAGTTCTCTCTTAAATGCTAAAAAAATATTTTTCAAAACCTTAATATTATTTTTCAAATGAATCTCACATAGCTTTTAGCTTTAGTATTTTTTAAATATGTCGGTTACCCTGAGAAGGGTTTGTTGCCTGATAGGACTACAACATTTAACGTTGCTGTCATATTTGAAGATAAAGTCCATTAGCATGGCCTTAGTCATTTTCCGACTGTCCTTTTTGATCTCACAAACAGTTAATATCATTTCGTGAACCAATTTCCTCAAAACTTCTTTGTCCCATCGAGTATTCCACAAAAGTTTTCTAATCCACTGAAATCCCTGTTCAACCTTTGGGATTTGAATCTGCATGGTGAAACACATGTTATGCTGATGGGCTCCACAATTAAAAATTGTTTCATTCGGAGCTGTTGTTCCATCCTCTGAGATTCCAAGCTGTAGATGATGATGCAGGACATCACCTTCTACTATAGGATAAACTTCTTCGGGTGAAAGCACTCTGTCCTCGATTTCATCATAGACTGGGGATTTTAGAATTGCTTGCATAAACAGCACCAAATACTTTTTCTGCTCCATTAACAATGAACTGGTGTCCATTACGACCGTCACGTAAACAAAACTCGTTTGTATATCATCAATTAGTAAATTGCATGGAAAATCGCCTGCCCAGTCGGGGTTTCTGAAGCTAGATATACTATGGAAGCCCATTCGCTTCATAGAAGGGGCCTTAACTTTATCCATCACCTCCTTAGGGATTGGGACATTTTTTCTTTTGAAGGCCTTATCCAACCGATGATCAATGATCTCTAATTCATCGGGCCCTATGCTTTTAACACGCTCGATTTTTCTATTTTCTTCTTCAAGTTTAAGTCTGCTGTATTCCTCTCGACTGGGAAGACAGTCAATAGTAACCCACGGTTGATTTAAAATCAATTTGTTCATAACTTTAATCCAAAATGATCTTGGTTGATGAACGAATTGCTGGATTGTGTAAGTATTGTTCACTCTTCGGTCAAATAACAGTCCATCATCACATGTAGCATAGCAGAAATCTTTGTTAATGGCTGCTGCTACTGTTTCATGGGGTTCTCTTTCTAAAATACTCACATCTCGTTGATAACAATAATGTATGACATCAACCATTCGCGCTTCATCAAACTTTTCTAGCTGAGAGTTGAGAACTTTCCTCAATTTTGCAACTATCGTTTCTATATTATTCACGTGGATTTTTTCAAATTGAAAAGCGAAAATTGATCTCATGTGGGGCAGCTCTAGGAAACGAACATCGCCTGCCAAAGGTTCAATTGATTTCACAAAAGCTTTCTTCAACGGCGAGAATTTCCCCCAGACAAGATACTCCATTACAAGTCGCATGGCCACAACTTGTTCCGTACTGTAAAGAATTTGTGGTCCTACAAATCCAATAGTAAGCTTTCCTTCTCCCGGTCCGGCTTTCTCGTCCGGGTATATCACTGAAACGCTTACAGGATGGTCGAACTCAACCAGTTTTTCAGCTAGCCATGGCTTTGTCCATTCTTCTTCGTACGGGCACAGTGGACTTTGTGCACGATTTCGACTAATTAATTTTTCAAGGCAAGGTTGCAGCACATCGAAAATACGCGAGGGCTCTAGCTGTCCACAAATCGTCAGACATGTGTTCATTGGAACGTAAAACTTTTTATGATATTCCCGTACTTTATGAATATCTACCTCCTCACGAATCTTATCTGGAAGACCTAAGTGCTGATAAGGGTAACCTGATGTACTACCATAAATAGCTTTGGCAAGGGCTAGCTTTATTTTCACATCTGCTAGATTTGTCTCTTTCTGCAACTGTTTATACAATAGACCACCCTCTTCTCCCTCACCAGTGATGTGAAAAATTTCCGTTAGATAGCTAGCTTCCGCCAAAATAGGGAAAAATAAGTGGTCGAAATAAATTGGAAGCAATGCTAACATCCCTTCTCCTCCTGCTGTCGTCATTGTGAAACAGGTGTGATCGGTTTCTTAAAAAATATTCATTTTTCATATTATATTAAATCGTCTGAATTTTATCAGGATAACTATTTTATGGTAATCTAACCTCATATACTAAGAAAGTGCCTAAAAGTCCCTAATACCCACAATGCAGGCTTGCGATTTGGGTCCAAGTCCTT